>OVAY01002507.1:0-17275 GCA_900406395.1 Kernera saxatilis | reverse complement strand
AAGAAGGGTAATTTAGTCATTTATGAATTAATGAGTGGCAAATTTGAAAATAGACTTCTTGTTGTAGCATTTTTGAAAATGGACTCTTTGTTTGTGGCATTTTTGAGAATCCCCCATTTAATAAATGTATGAGATAAATGTAAGAGAATTATAATAAAAATAAAGATATATGTTTTAATGATATAAATTTTTTAAGATTTTCAACCATGAATTAAAAATAAAATAACATAAATGATTATTTTACTTTAAATATAAGGAATATCATAAAGATAATAATATGTCATCAATGATTTATCTAAATAAAGATATCTGATAAATTTTAACATATAAATTTTTTTTGGTAATCATACTTGGTACTGAAAGAGTGAAAGATAGAAACAATATTTTTGAAGATTGGATAATTTCTAATATTCTGCGTGAGTAAGAAACGCGATCCATGCACTCTAGATATGCGTTGGCTTAATTTTATCAAATATCGTTGATTTTCGGCTACACATTTAGAACAAAAAATTTTGGCTAAAATGTGCTTCTTCTTTTTTTTGTCACTGATGACAAAATTGTTTGTACAAACAAGCAATTAATCCAATATACAAACAAGCAATTAATCCATATAAAGCTACGACCAATAAATTATACAAACAAGCAATTATGAAATTTTGTATTATGGATTAATTGCTTGTTTATATAATTTATTGATCGTATTTTTATATGGAAATCACTAATTTCAAAAAAAAAAAAAATAATAACGAAAATATATCTTATATGTAAATTTTGAATTATTATTTTTTATATATTTTTCGAAATTATTTTATTTTTTGAAGGCTATTATCTAGTCAACAGTTTTACTAAAAAATTATTTCTCAAATACAATGTTGTCAATATATAAAATGATCTCCCAACAAATATGATTCTGACCAAAAACGATCGCAAGTTCACCAAATTCCTTTTCTCATCTGGATTTCACATTCAAAAACAAATCAGGCTGAAAACATCACCAGAGTACATTGATTATAAATGATAAACATATTATATAACATCTATACGAAAAATCGAGTGAACTCGAAACCTAAATATAAGGAACACAAAATCTATGAATATTGAAACCCTAATTCACAAACCTGAATTATTTTTGCCAAGAGCTACGGGAATAAAAAAAAAAGGGGAAAAGAAATTTGTAGGAATAATTTTTTTTTATTTTTATATTTCTATTTCAAAGATATTTTTTTACAAATAAATATATACCTTTCAAAGATATATACAAATATTATCATAATTTTATCCAAATTAGGTCTTAGGACTTGGGAGTCTGGTGATCTATAAATAGGGAAGGAAGTACGAGCTGGTAACCAAAAATCTCTCGCGTGTCACACAAGTTTTAATCTTTTTGAGCAATGGACCAAAGCAATAAGAAACCTAATCGGCTTCTGGTGATTACCAAGTGGTCTGAGCTTTGTCCGGACTTGTTGCGATGCATTTTCGAACAATTGAGTTTCACAAATCTTAATCGAGCCAAATCAGTTTGTAGGTCGTGGAACTCTGCTTCAAGAAGCTGCGTCCCCAAACGAAATCAGATTCCGTGGCTGATACTCTTCCCTCAAGAGAACCAAACCAATAACAATAGATGTGCTTTATTCGTTCCAGATGATAAAGACAAAATTTACAAGACTCGAGATCTCGGTGTTGACTTTACAAAGAGTTATTGTCTTGCGACTTACGGTAGCTGGCTCTTGATGGTAAGCCATCTATGGAATCTCTACATTCTCAATCCGTTCACGTTAGAAAGGATTGATCTACCACCACATCTACTTTCTATCTTTCCTAAAATTTTTAAACGAGGCCTCAGCCCTAACCTAGCTTGTCTCTTGATAGACGAAATAACCAAAGATTATCTAGTTGTTTGGATCACTCACCTCACTATGATTTTTACCAAGAAAGGTGATGATACGTGGAGAAGCGTTCACCCTAGTCCCCTTCTAATCTATGAACAAATTGTCTATAATCACAAAGATCACAAGGTCTACACTTATGCTCCCTTTGGTCATGTCATTGTTTGGGATTTCTCTGGTGATATCCCACGCCAAGATGGGCATCTTTTACCTTTTAGTGTCGAGCATCGTGATTTTCCCTCTGAGGACACAATCTATTGGGATAGGTTTGCCCTCTTAAGGACACGGATTGCAACCACAGTATCTGGACAAGTTCTGCATGTAGGATGTATCGTCCAACACTCCAAATGGCAGTTTCACATCTACAAGTTACATCCTTTGAGGCAGAGATGGGTAATCGTCGATTCTTTAGACGACGAGGCTTTAATCTTGGACATGGGTTTCACTGTTGTCGCCCAAGATATCCCAGGGATTAAGAGAAACTCCATTTATTTCAGTGGCCTCGATCATGATAGAGAGGATCCCAACCGCATATTTGTCTATGATCTCAGCACCCAAGCCATGGAACCTTTACCACAATGCGTTTTCTCCTCCATATGCTTCTCTCATGCTCGATGGTTCTTACCGGGTTTCACTTGTTAATTAGAGTTGTTTCTGCTTCCTTTTAGAATTCTTTTAGTTTTAAATCTACTAATATGTTGCTTTTACTTTGTCCTTTGATCGTTAGTTTATTTGTGTAAATAGATTGTAATTTTTTGGACACAAGTAAAGGAATCAAAGTTAAATTCATAACATACAAAACATTAAATCTGAATTAAAAAAAAAAAACTGATATTTTATACCTCAAAATTGTTATGTACATACAATTAGATAAACAATATTGTGGATGAATAAAAAAATATACTGTTAATAACTTGGATTCCTCTTAAGTATGGTTTCAATATTTGTAATAAATAATAAGCCTTTAATGATATTGGCTACCATGTCTACGGATCCATTAATTCATGGGTTCTAGCGAGGAAGACATGCATTTTCTACACTTCATCTTCCTTAACATGGATTTTGCCAGCTTAATCCATATATAAACAAACATACCTGTTAGCGTCAAACTAGCAACATCAAGAATAGCATAGAATAACCATTTTTGGTTTCTCCAAATTGTGGTAAAGTGACCACCCATGCCGCATCGACATAAACACTTGCCATGAGCCACCCCCATCATCCATTCATTCTATGTGTATAATGCTTACGAGAAGATTGATCATATGTGCTTTTACTTTGTCCTTTGAACTATCATAAACTGCCATTTGAATTCTTTTGGTTTTAAATCTACTAATATGTTGATTTTACTTTGTCCGTACTTTTCGTTAGTTTATTTGTGTTATGCATATGTTACAGGTTTCGATTTTCTTATTTTCATGCTTACAGACAGTAATAGTCGAGTACAACTTATGTGATATAAGTTTAGCCAAAAGATCACAATAGCTTCTCGAGTTCAACCGACACAATATGTGATTATTGAGTATTAAGTCAATCAGATTTCCAAAATGGGCACAATGTCAAACACTAGAAAAGGATAACCGAGGACTATGTTTTCTTTAATCGCCTAGAGACTGATGGCCCTAGATTGAACACATAGTTATTTTTAATATTAGTATGAATAAATAAATGACCAAACAAACATGATGAATGTACAATCCCAACGGGTTAGCTGGAAAAGTCATTGATTCAATGAGAGAATCAGGGAAATATAATAATAAGACGTTGTGTTCCACCTTCATTAAATCAAAATCAAGATTCGAATCGTTGAGACAAAGTCCAAGACCCACCAAACAACATATGCACAGAACACGGATTCATTCATACAAATTTATTATTAGTCCTAGAAAGGTCCATATATCATTTCATTATCAACCAAGGACCAGGTCTACAATCTACATTCATCAACTGGAAGCTCGACTAATCTTGATTTACTCTCTCACAAGAATGTGCAGGCCATGACTTGAAGGCTTAAGAAAGAAATAAACAATTCTTCAAGAACAGGGCACAAAGCCGAAGATTACTACCTTTGGAGGTCGAACACAGCACAGTGGATGGTGTTCACTTGAAAGTAGACAGACGGGGAAGCTTGTCCCTCAGGTAGTAAAGCCTTGCTCTTCTCACTTTTCGATGACTCACCACTTTTATCTCTTTGATGTTGGGAGAGTATCTGTCAAATTAGACGATTAGGAGAATCAACGCATATCAAACACTTTTCTTAAATCCCACATTGTAAGAAATTAACCAATATATTTCAAGAAGTTCCACGAGACTTGTATGTTATACATAATGAAAGATAGGAAACATGAGCAGACATGATAGTTGCCATAATGATTCAGGCTGCCATGACTGGGAAAGTAAAACAGCAACTAAGGACTTAGTAAAGTTATAGCTATGCACAGATTCTAATTACGATTACTGGACCTTTTTGCAATAAATAGAGAGTTTAACTCACTATCTCTATATAAACTCGGATTCATTGAAAAGCCATGAGTCAACCTAAGGCTCAGCTGCTGGTTTTCCCTTTCATAAATAAGGCTTATGAATATATCAGAACATGTGCGTGAACTCACAAACAAATTAGGCTATACCAAATGGAAATTGGAGAGGAAAACAGTAATATACTCACATGGGAAACACGATCTCAACACCAATACCCGCAATAATTCTCCGAATACGAATGGTAGTGTGTATGCCTGCGTTTTGTCTCGACATCACTATGCCTTTGTAGACAGATAGCCTACGTCTGTTCTCAGGAACTTCCTGCAAGTCAAACACCATATCCCAATATCAAAATTTCGATTCGATGCATAAAATAGAGGCTTCCAAATATCAAGAACTTACCAATTTGATTTCTACAATATCTCCTGTCCTGATTTCTGGAACAGGTCTCACTTTCTCTGATACCTCAATTGCTCTCTGGTTCAGTATCTACACAAACAACATTTAATGGCATTGAATCTCCCCACTTCCTGTCAGATAACTACTAATCAAGAAAGCAAGTCCCTCAAAACATACTGTATAACTCTTTTCTGAAATATCAGCACCAGATGGATCCAACCAACTATCTAATGTGTACACAGAGACTTACTATTCCCTTTTCTTCCTTGTTGAATAATTAGTAAACACTCCTAATTTGGGTTACTTACCCCCATTATGTCTCCGAGCTTGATCCTCGGTTTTCTTGGAGGTTTGACATCACCAGCTTCGACCACCTCTTGTACATCGCCTTCCGTACCAGCGACAACATCAACAGCTTCCTCAGATTCAGCTTCACGGTTATCTTCTGCTCTAACGATAGACCCTCGTCTCACCCTAGTATCAAGGGAGAAGCCAAATTTCGAGCCTGGGTGATTTACAGAAAGACTTGAAACCGATAGACGAGAATTCATCGAAGGTGCACATGATAGAAACGAAGAGAATCCTAAATTCTTCGATGACTGCGTAGTGTTTCTCGGTATCATATGCAATGCCTGAATCCATAACAAGTAATCCACATTAATGAATAAATGAAATGCCTATATAAATACAGATATCAAAACTCAGTATACGTGATCCGTCTTTGAGTGCGAGATAGAGAAAAACCTGAGGAAGAAGATGAGAGCTCGTCGCCATTGTTGCGCTCTCGGTTACTCGGAGAAAAGGAGGGAAGGCAGTGAAGAAGCCTTATCTGCTATGCTTCCAATTTTGGCACGCATGGGCCATCGCACGTGCGAATTCTATAGTGGGCCATTTACTAGATTTAGTGGGTCTTATAGATTTTCTGATGGGCCATTAGTATATCAATATTATAATAATATGATTATCAAATAACTAATCAAGAGGCTGCTAGATTCATGAAATTGACCCAGGCTAATGATGATGCTTACATTAACCTATAATTTGGGCCCACATTTAGATGACGTCGGTCACGCGCCGTCGCTTCATTCGAACCAAGCAGGTCAACGTGGCGTGACAACTGTGTTCTGCCTTTTGGCTCTACCGTAACGAGGATGACACGTGTCACATCTTCTCTCATTACGTCGTCTTCTCTCTCTCTCCCGCCAACCTCTCTCTCCCTCTGGTCTCTCTCCTCTAATCTTTCTCTCTCAATCAAATTAATTCGTGATTCTGATTTCTCAAACAACGAAACATGGATTTGGGTATTTGATTTTGATCCGTGAAGGTTGATTTTTTTTCCCCGACCCTCGATTATTATCATTATTGAAAACTTGTTTCGTTAATTTTTTGTGGGAGAGAGTTTTTGCGAAGATGGCGATGGGTTCAAAGAGGAAAACACCACCTGGGATTTTGCTTCTGAGGAGAGTGAGAGGAAGAAATTGGAGCCCAAAGACGTTTCGGTACGCAATTTTGTTGATTACTTTCATCGCGTACGCTTGTTACCACGCCTCTCGAAAACCAAGTAGCATAGTGAAAAGCGTTTTACACCCAGACTCGAGCTCGAAGCCACCGCAAGAACACAACAAGTATCCTTGGCCTTTGGGTAACGTGTTCGTGAAGGAAGAAACCGACACAGATGAGGTTCTGTTGCATCGTAAGTCTAAAGGTTGGGAACCATTTAATGGGAAAGGTGGTACGTCGAGGTTGGGAGAGATCGATGTGGCGTTTCTTGCTTGTTACTCTTTAGGAATGTATGTTGCTGGACATTTGGGTGATACTTTGGATCTGAGATTGTTTTTGACTTGGGGAATGATTGGGAGTGGGTTTTTTGTCGGGCTATTTGGCATGGGTTATTTCTGGAACATTCATGCGTTTTGGTTCTTTCTGGTGATGCAAATGGCGGCTGGGTTGTTTCAGGCGACAGGATGGCCATCGGTTGTGGCTGTGGTCGGGAATTGGTTTGGGAAAAGGAAGAGAGGGCTTATAATGGGGATTTGGAATGCTCATACTTCGGTTGGGAACATTTGTGGTTCGTTGATAGCTGCAGGTGTTCTTGAATATGGTTGGGGATGGTCGTTTATAGTACCTGGTTTTGTCATGTCTTTAGGAGGAGTTCTTGTTTACTTGTTCTTGGCTGCGTATCCTGAGGATGTTGGGTTTCCAGATATCAATTCTAATTCCGGTAAGTTCATTAAGGCTAACCGAAACATTGAAGAAGAAGAAGAAGGTTTAGAGGCGAATGTTGAAGACGAAGGGGAGGGGTCAGGGTCAGGGTCAGGGTCAGGGTCAGGGTCAGGGTCGGGGTCAGGGTTGGTGAATAAAAGAAGTGTAGGGCTTTTGCAAGCTTGTATGATTCCTGGTGTTATACCGTTTGCGTTGTGTCTCTTCTTCTCGAAGTTGGTCGCGTACACGTTCTTGTACTGGTTACCGTTTTATCTGAGCCAAACAAGTAAGTTTTGATAGTCAATTTCTGCAAGAAAAAACCAGTTCTAGACATGTTCTTACTTGCTTTTATTTGCAGCTATTGGTGGAGAGTACATGTCTGTGAAAACAGCAGGAAATCTCTCCACACTATTTGATGTTGGAGGCATTGTAGGAGGGATTCTTGCTGGTTACATTTCAGACAAGTTCAAAGCAAGAGCTACGACTGCGGCAACGTTCATGTATGCTGCGATTCCGGCAATGCTTGTGTACCATTCATATGGAGGTGTCTCTCAGACAGTCAACATCCTCCTCATGATGGTTGCTGGTTTGTTTGTCAATGGTCCTTACGCACTCATCACAACCGCGGTCTCAGCTGATCTCGGAACGCACAAGTCCTTACAAGGCGATTCGAGGGCGCTTGCAACTGTGACTGCGATTATTGATGGGACTGGATCTGCTGGTGCGGCTTTGGGTCCACTTTTGACAGGTTTTCTTTCGACATTGGGTTGGCAAGCTGTATTCTACATGTTGGTCCTTGGAGCTCTCTGTGCTGGGTTGCTTTTGACCCGTCTTGTTATTGCTGAAATTAAAGAGAAACTTGGATGTATTGATGAAGGTAATCGCCAAATCTGTTTTTGAGTTTTGTTTTACTAATCAGAGTGAACCCAACTGCAGAAACGTTGACTCGACTCTCCCTTTCGCTTGTTTTGCAGTTCCTGCGTCTGAACCATTGTTAAACGACAGACGATGATGGAGAAGGAGAAGAGGCAGCGGGACATTCAGTGTGAACAGAATCCATTGTTTACGCAAGAGTTTTGTTCTGTTATATAAATAAGACTTTGAAGAGGAACTTACAGTTCGTTGTATTCTGTGTTTTGTGTGATATTGAGAAATTTTTATCTCATAACAAATGAAGGAATTTGATTACAGCTTTCTTCATCTTTTCTTTCTCTGTTTTCTACGACAATCGAAGCAATCTTTGCATGGTGTTTCATACTTGTAAGAGGAAACTGATTTGAGTTTTTCGGGTGAAACTTTGAGATCTTCTATGATTATCCTTCGAAGCTTTTCGTTCTCTTCCATTAGCTCGTTAACGAGTTTTTGATGTTTCAGCACCTACACAATCAAATTTCGTTGATACATAACCATGGACGGAAAAAATCAAATAATGTAACAGAGAAAGAAAGAAAGAAACTTGACGTCAAGAACGAGACGTTACCATTTGAAGCATTAAGCTCTCTGATTCTAATTGTGTGACCTATCAATGTCATGAAACAAAAGGAAGTTCAACGACGGGTTTTTGCGATTAAAGCAGAGAGGAAGAAACATTCTGTGACAGAATTGTTACCTGTCGTTCTTCTGCAGTTGTGTCCTGTTGTTTCAGAATCGGGTTGTCGAGAAAACTGTTGATCACTTTCTCAGTACGAGTACCAAACGTTCTTGAATCAATAGATGAACCACTGTTCTTGTAAGATGCTTTTGTATCCATATGTTTCTTGTTACCGGTCAGAGATTGAGACGCCTGCTCATCTATCTCGGTTTGACTTGAGGTGGTCTCACTCATTCTTCCGAGTTTTGTCATCAAGTTGGATGCAGTTCCCTTGTGAGATTCATACTCATGGTTTCATGTGAATGAACAAATTGATTATTAAGGACACTTGTTGAAAGACTGGTCCTTACCATAATAGAAGCTTGAAGTTTGTGTATGGCACTTGGTTTCACTGCGATGCCTGTCAATGATAAATAAAAAATCAATGATGATACAAGACCGATGGTTCAAACAAGCAATTCAAGAGATCTTAGTAACGGAAACATACCAATTCCAAAACCGTGACCGAAGCCAACTCCACAGCCAACACCTGCTTTAATGTTCCTAGCTCCCAGCTTCCTCAACTAAAGATGGTCCAAGTAAACAACCAGATTCAGAAGAGCATAATGTGGGAAGATGAGGGAAAAAAAAGAGCAAGAGTAACTGGAGAAAGCGAGAAAACAAAAGTTTGTCTACTTTACAGCATCATTCACATGATGCGTGGCCCCCGAAAAAGCATTGGTTGCTCCTCTAGCTGCACTCATAACTTCCCCTACCATTGGAATACTACCTGATATGTATATAGCAACAAAATCAGTACGGATTAGTGAACTAACAATCATGATGCTGTGTGACCCAACATTAAATGATAAAGAGCCAGACCAATTAACAAAGTAATGACACACGGTTTTCGACTATGAATGATAGCTTAATACTGCTTTCATTTCTGAGAGCTCACACTGAAACATAGTCTCACTTCTTCTCCACTTAAGAGAGAGATTGGTTTGGATAAGGTACAAAGTCTCTAAAAAAATCAAAATTTTTATCACAATCTGAAGAGACCATAATCGTCAGTGGCAGCAAAGCAACACAGTAAGACCATAACCCAGGTTCCGTAATTTCACTCAACCCGATTCGCCATTTCCAAGGTCTGCTCACTACTAAGAAACGCAGCAAAAAGGAAAGAATGTGTATACCGAGATTTAAAGGTGCACCACTGCCGATTCCAGCTCCACAACCAACGCCGAATCCCGTGAAGACTTGAAGAGCTTTGAAAGCGAAAGGATTCTCTAATTTCATCCCCCCAGTAGAAAGCCCTAATCCTTCCTTCTTCATCACCACACCATTGCTGCTGATGCTTCCGCCGCCACCTCTTCCGCTTTCCTCCATCTCTTTCTCTCTCTCTCTCGCTAAGCTGAGGATACGATAATGGGCGTTCCAGAAGCTAAAAATCTTCCATTGCTTTTATTTCCCGCCTGTTTTCCATTGCCGTAGTTACCGAACTATTGAGAGAGAGAGAGAGAGAGAGAGACTCAGAAGTAGAGAAGATGATTCAGCGTTTCAACTTTCAAGGTAGGCCAATTTTTTCTCCGGTCGATGAGAAAAGTTATAACGGGCCTTAGCAATAAGCTTTCTTCAATAGGCCCAAAGGCCCATTATTTTAAATACAAAAGAAATTAATTTGTCGAGTTAACCTACAAAAGCAAATTAGATTCGAATTAATGTTCTCGAATCAATCAAAAAAAAAGGTGACATACAAAGAAGTAAAAGAAAAATGGAAACTTTCTCCTCCACGCATCTTCTGGGTTGGCGATGACACGTCAGCAATTCAACAAAAAAGACGTATTTAAATGACCAAAACATCGTGTGGGCCTTTTTCATTTCTTAACCACGTCGTCGACACAAAGCGATCGTTTACGTCTCTCTCTCTCTCTTTCTCAGTCTCCCTCACCGACGAAGATCGCGGCCGTCTTTCTCTGTTTGATATCGGAATCTCTCTTTAGTTTTTACCTGTAGATCGATCCAGCTACGAGATCAGCCATGAATCCCGAATAGTAAGAGAACCTTCTTTTTCTCACATATCCTTCAGATCGATTAGCGGCTTTGAATTTTATAACGTGTTCTGTGGTTTAGTTTCTCTTTCGATTTTCTTTGGATCGTTTTTTTTAGCAGGAGAGTCACGGAGTTAATCTTAGCAATTTTCATTGGTTACAGCTTTGCTATTCTGTCTGATCGATTTCTCGATTTGGACTCTCGGTTCGTGGATCGTATTTTGATTAGATCTAGAAAATAAAAAAATTGGTTGAGATCTGTTGTTTCTGTTGACTACACAGACGATTCTCGTGGTTTGAAAATTCTAAGGTGTGAAAACCATAGTCGATTTGGATTATGGGGCTCGAGATTGCGTTTTGAAATCGATGAGCTTCTTCTTCTCAATGTTTTATAAGATGTGTCTTTTTACAAATGTCCTTTTCTGGCTGCAGAAATATGAAAATGCTTTAACTTTTACATGTGTTTTATGCTTCTTTTGCAGTGACTATTTGTTCAAGCTTTTGCTCATCGGTGATTCTGGTGTCGGAAAGTCATGCTTGCTTCTAAGGTTTGCTGTAAGTAATTGCATATCTCTCTCTCTCTCTTTCTCTATATTTGCCACAACATTTTCTGGGCTTTGAGGATCAGATACTGGACACCAATACATGAATTGATCACCTAGCTTATCATTAAGCTCTAGCTCAGTTTGTGCCTCTATGATATTGAATACACAAATAGGCTTCTCTGTTAAGTACCATTTTTGCTCTTTTGAAGTGGTGTGTCACTTTTTTGTATGTGCAGGATGATTCCTACCTGGATAGCTACATCAGCACCATCGGTGTTGACTTTGTAAGCCTCTTCCACTTATCAATTGGTCATGCTTGTCATGAATCATATAAGTTTTAATTTTTTAATGATGTTTTGCAGAAAATCCGCACAGTTGAGCAAGATGGAAAGACCATCAAACTCCAGATTGTAAGTTGTCTTGAGTCATGACAGCGTCACAATCACTTGAATTTGTCTGTTTATGTGATCACTCTCCTTATTAATATCACCAATTATGCAGTGGGATACAGCAGGCCAAGAACGTTTCAGAACGATCACGAGCAGTTACTACAGAGGAGCTCATGGAATAATTGTATGCTCATTATCACACTAAAAATCATCTCCCTGTTATCTGACATCCATCAATCAAACTGAACTGTTTTTCTTTTTTGTCAGGTGACTTATGATGTAACTGACCAAGAAAGCTTCAACAACGTCAAGCAATGGCTAAATGAAATCGACCGCTACGCCAGTGAGAATGTGAACAAGCTACTGGTTGGGAACAAGTGTGATCTCACATCACAGAAAGTTGTATCAACTGAGACAGCCAAGGTAATATAATAATATGCTTCAGAAGTTCATCACAGCTAAGGTTCTTTTGACACTCTTGTCTTAAAGACTTACTGTAATGTTCAACACAGGCTTTCGCAGATGAACTCGGGATACCGTTCTTGGAAACAAGTGCCAAGAATGCTACCAATGTCGAAGAAGCTTTCATGGCCATGACTGCTGCAATCAAGACGAGGTAATTCACGACACCCACTCATCGTCAAGCTCAGAGATTGATTACATTTATAAACCAGCTGTAATCCGGTTTTATCTTGCAGAATGGCGAGCCAACCTGCAGGAGGATCCAAGCCACCAACAGTCCAGATCCGAGGACAACCTGTAAACCAGCAATCAGGCTGCTGCTCCTCTTGATTCGCTTTGGTAACACTTAACCATATATTATCTCATTCGTTTGCATGTAAGACATCTGAACATCGTTGCTCTTAATCTTCTGTATTGGGTTTTTCAATTTTTCACTTTATGTCCAAAAGCTTTTCTAAAAATTCTTTGTAATGTACTTGGAACAATAAGCTCCCTTAGTAAAAGTTTATTATGCATGTCAAAAGTTTGTAGAACCAAAAATAAGCCTAAATTAAATAAAAAACCTAAAAAATTACACTTTGAGAATGGTTTTTTTTTTTTGCCTCAATTAACTTAAAAAATTCCCAAACTTGGGTTCGTAGAACAAAAAGCCTTCAGCTCTCTCAAGGGAAGAGTATACAATAACAATAGAATCAGAAGAACAAAATCCAAACCGACTGAGAGATTACAGAGACCAAAGAGTCACAGACGGAGGCTGAAGGACCAAACCGGAGAGCCTTACTTACCCAAAGTAGGGAACTGCGCGGTGTCCTCAATGGCCGGTGCAGCATCTCCTCCGTACCTCTGGTTTCCTCCTCCTCCTCCTACGGCTCCTCCTCTTGGTCCACGTCCTCCCCTTCCACCACGGTAACCACCTTTGTAGCTCTCTCCATCAGCAGGTTTCAGAAACTCATTTATGCTCAATGACTACAACAGAGAGGAGAAAGAATTTGAATCAAATGCTTAATCCTTAGTAAATTAACTAAATGGGGAAAAACATTAGTAAACTACTCACCTTCTTGGCCTTCTCTTCTTTCTCAACTGTGCGCTTGTCCTTCTCTGATCCCTGATAAGGCCAATGCAAGGTTCAATAAGCGCACACTTGATTATAATCTAAGAGAGTAATGTGGATTACCGAGAAAAAAAATGAAATATTGAAGAGGATAAAGGATCCAGATACTCACCAGTTTGATGAAGACATCATCGTTGTTGCTCTTTTTGCTTGAGAGCTGTTGCATAGACTCGAACGCTTTGGTGTCAACCTTCCTCTCCTCAATCTTGGTCGCCTGCAGAGCTTTCCGCTTCTCCTCCAAAACCTTCTCATACTCTTCCAGAGTCATCTCCTACAAACAGCAAATTAACATTAAATTACAAAACATTCTTCTTAGGCTGAAATGAGTTCAAAATATGATACTATACCTTGTCCTCGGGCTCTTTCTCTGCTTGCTCTTTAGCAGGTGTCTCTTTGTTTGCATCAGTTGCTCCATCTTCACCACCTTGCTTCTCAATAGCCAAATTCTTCTCCACCACTGTTGTGGATTCTTCGGTCACCCTAGAGGTTGGAAGACCAAGAAGAGGTTAATTTTTCAAGGAAACACATGTCTACCAGGAAATAACCGATTTTAGAAGACCAGAATACTTACGCAGGAATTTCATCCTCAGTAGTTCCCCAGTTGCGACGGCCAGCTCCATCACGTTTAAACTCATTTCTACCCAACAATAAGATTACCATTACAAACCTCACGAGATCAAACTGTACAAGAGTAGCAATAAAGAAGCTTACTTACCCGTGACCTGTTCCACTGTGGCGCTCAAAGTTCCTACGTGGGCGTTCAAAGTCACCTGAATCTCCATTGCTGAAGCCTCCACGGCGATCTCCTCGACCACCACGGTATCCACCAGCAGGGCCACCACGTCTCGCTCCATCTCCTACTTCTGAGCGTCTGTAGCCTCCACCATATCCGTTTTCATTACCAGGAGCATCATTGTTCCTGGAATCCCTGTTGAATCCACCACCTCTACCGCGACCAAAACCACCACCACCAGGTCCTCCACCACCTCGAGCGTTCTTGGCCTCCCTCACTGATCAAAATTAAAGAAAATGAAACATCTGATCAAATAAACTATTTAGGTTATGATGCAAGTGTCCACATTTCCATAAAGCCAATAAAGTAACTACATATTGAATCTCGGACGAAGTAAGAAATTTATATCCCAAATTTACAACGACAAAACGGGTCACCCTTAACAGAACAAGAAAAGAAAGAACTTTATAGGACAAAAGGGTTCTAACACAAAAAGAGATCAAGTCCTACTACTTCGGAAAATTTTAAAACTCGAACAAAAGAAGATTCCTATGTCTTCACCACACCAATCAACAAGTTTGACTTTATGAACTCAATCAAAGACTAAGCCACACATCCAACTAAGTCTCCATCTACGAAAACTAGAATCTAGTATAAAGCTTGAGAAATAGAATCAAAGAGAAGCCTCACCAGCTTGCGAAGGAGGAGGCGGCTTAGTCGGCAACTTAGCAGACTTAGCAGGCTGAACTGGAGCCGCTTTCTCAACCTTCAATGCTTTAGCCGCAACGAGCTGGCTGGGATCCTCTGCGTCATCGTCCAAGAGAAGGAAAGGGTTCATAGTTGCCATTTTTCCGGTCCGATTGACTCGAAAGACCAACTAGTCCCGAGATATATTTGAGGATGAAAAAACCCTTATTGCCTATACGAATCCATGAAGAAGGAAAAAAAAACAGAATTAGAATCGAAGATATGATTTGGACAGCGTTGTTTCGACGCCCGACAAAGTAAGTGATAGAAAGTGGGTTAGAGAGAGAAGAAGAAGAAGCTGCGATGGAGTAAAGAGTACCAAAACCCTAACAGAGATGCTGTAGAGCTATATGAGCTCCAAAAAAAACCTAATCTTTAAAACCTTACTATCCTCTGCGGCCGCTTGTACGATTAAATTCATCCTTAAAACGCATATTTTTGGTAACAAATAACTGGGCTAATGAAAAGTTTTATTGGCCCGAGCCCAATAATAAAATTGCAATTACAATATATTTTTATAGCTAGGCTTGTCATGGAAATTCGTGGATTAGACATAATCGCTATGCGATCGCCCGATTATACTTTTTAGATTACATCTAAAAAATATTCTGGTAGACTGTAAAAGAAAATTAAACAATGTGGAGTAAAAAAAAAAAAAAATTGATGAGTTAAATATTTCTCGTCAGTGTGCACTTGCACCATAAATGTTATTCATGTTTATAATGTTTTGTAGGCGTTCTACAAAATCAAATTGAGAGAGAGAGAGTGAAAGAAAATTGGAGAGATAATAAGAGCATCTCCATCGGGGAGATAGGCATAGGTTTTCGGGTATTCGGTTCGGTTTCGGATAGAACCCGATCGGTTCCGGATCTTTTGGGCAGAGGGGTTCTGGACTTATTTGGCTACCGAAATAATTTCGGTTCGGTTCTAATCGGTTTCGGGTCGGTTCGGATCTCAAATTTCAGAACCGGATTTTACCCAAAAAAATTTAGATTCGGTTCGGTTCGGATATTTACTATCCGGAATATCTAAAATATACCCGAAAATCCGGAAATATATCCGAAATATCCAAAAAAATATCCGAAAATCCGAAAAAATAAGAAAAAATATTCAAAATATAAAAACATATTCGAAAACCCGATAAAACTTACAAAAATATATTCAAAATACCAAAAAATATACCCGTAATAACAAAAAACAATCACTACATTTAATATTTTCTGATAATTCGGGTACGCGTTCGGATATCGGTTCGGTTCGGGTATTATCCGATACCCACGGGTCCCTAAAGAAATTATCCATCGGGTAAAATCACTTATATCCGAAACCGAACCGAACCGGGTATTTCGGATCGGTTCCGGTTCGGGTTTTCGGTTCTGGATAAAAAAAACCCAGACCTAGGTGGATCTCTCTTTGAAAAAGTTTTATTAATTAAAAAATATTATTTTTTATTTTAGTTTTGTTATTTAATTAAATTTTAAGTAACAAAAACAGTTTAACCTATAAAAATAGAACATGTAGCTAAAAAGAGGTGGAATGAGTTACAATCGATTCTCGTTTGAGATACGATTCTCATTCTCTCTCCTTGTTTTTTTATTTTTTTATTATTTAAATAGGGAAAACCTTAAGGAGAAATCTCGGAAGAGCATCTTCATTGGTAGAAATCCCTTTAAAAGAGTTTTATCAATTAAAAAATATTATTTTAATTTTAGTTTTGTTAATTAATTAAATTTTAAGTAACAAAAACAGATTGACCTATAAAAATAGAACATGCAGCTAAAACCTAAAAAGATGTGGAATGAGTTAGAATCGATTCTCGTTTGAGATATGATTCTCCTTCCTTTTTCTTTTTCTTTTTTTATTTAAATAGGGAGAACCTTAGGGAGAAATCTTGGGTGTTATTAGTTTATGTATTTTAATTGATTTGGAAATTTGTATAGAATTTGTAAATCATTTGAATTTTAGTTAATATTTGTAAATCCGTAAGTTTTTTCTTAGATTTGAGTCTTTGTATTTATAACATTAAAATCCATTCAAATCTACGAAATTTTAATATGAAATCAAATCCATAAGTAAATCCGTAGCATTGAATAACATGTGATTTGAATTAATATTTATAAATCATAAAACCAATTACACAAAATTTGAACATAAATTTTTAAATCATAGAACCAATGGATTTCTAAATCTATTAAAATATCTAAATCAATAACCCCACAAAGTCTACGCTTTTCTTTTTAGAGATATATAAGAGGAACTGAGCTAGAGATTGTTATTGGGCCAGGCTCGTTTATAGCACCGCTTTATATTGACCATATGGGCTTTAGTAATGGGCCTCATTTTCGGATATTCAGGGATTCGTATCTTGGAGCCGAAGAGTTTCTTGTAGATTGATTTCTTCTGCAAAATCGATCGAGAGGGAAACAGAAACGAGAAGATCCGAAGATGGCGACCATAGACGAGAGTTTCTCAGCTAAGAGATGGCTTCCACTTGAAGCTAACCCAGATGTTATGAATCAGGTATTAGTCTTATCGTCTCCAATTTCTTTTTTTAACTTTCCCTTCTCCTTCCCCAAAGTACTCCTCGATTATCGTCTCCGATCACGGGAATTTCGAGATAGGAAGAATCTAGGTCAATTCAGTGATTTTTCGTATTGCTCTGTACAGTTTCTTTGGGGACTTGGTCTTGCTCCAGATGA
>OVAY01002506.1:0-17277 GCA_900406395.1 Kernera saxatilis | reverse complement strand
AAGAAGTGATCCTGAGTATAGACCGAGGGTTATGCAAGAGGACATTCAAAAAAGGTTCAATTTGATGACAACATTAAACAAGTGTAAAAAGGCCAAGTCTAAAGCAATAGAGATCATAAACCGTGACCATTTGGAGCAGTTTTCAAGGCTTAAAGATTACCGAGAAGCAATCCTTATGTAAGTACCTATTTGTTTGTAAATTTGAATTTGAATTGCAGCCTTTCGTTAACCATCTGTTTTCATTTCTTTTTGGTAGGACTAATCCGAACTCATCTGTGGAACTAGACACTGTCCTTAATGATGCAGGATCAGAAATATTTCGAAGATTTTACGTATGCTTCGGAGAATGTGGTCAATGTTGTGTCGACCCATTTTTGGTCTTGATGGGTGTTTTCTTAAGTGCATGCTTAAAGGGCAGTTGTTGGCTGCTGTGGGAAGAGACGCTAACAACCAAATGTACCCCTTTGCTTGGGCAGTTGTTGATGTGGAGAATGAAGACAATTGGACATGGTTTATACACAAGCTGAAGGTAGATTTTAATCTACAAGAAGGTCAAGGATATACTATAATATCTGACAGACAAAAGGTATATGTATTTTGTTTATTTAAATCTTTTGGTTTTGCAAACTCAACTAATAATTTGAGTTGCTTTTACATTTTTCAGGGTTTATTGAATGCAGTACAAAGAGAATTGCCTCACGTCGAACATCGCATGTGTGCTAGACACATATACGGGAATTTGAAGAAAGTCTTCCCTAATCAAAGTGACATGAAGAAGCTATTTTGGAGAGTAGCCGAAAGTTACACCATGGCTGAGTATAGGGATAATCTCGAAGCTGTTAAGAGCTATGATATCCGTCTGTATAAAGCCATCATGGAGAGGAATCCCAATAATTGCAGTCTGGCTTTCTTTACACCAGCTTCCTCTTGCGTAGATGTTCACAACAACATATCTGAGTCTTTCAACAATGCAATTGATCCTGCAAGATATATGCCAATGGTTGAGATGTTAGAGACTATAAGGAGAAGAACCATGGTGCGTATTGATCTGAGGAAGAACACAGCTATAAACCATACAGGTAGATTCACGTTAAAAGCAGCAGAGGTTATAACGTTGGAACAAAGGAAGCTCATCAACTGTAAGATGGTTCCAAGTGCAGAAGGTAGATTCGAGGTTCGCGAGTGTGGTATAGGTTACAGTGTCAACATGAGATTGAGGACATGTGCATGTCGGAGATGGGATATGAGTGGAATTCCTTGCCGTCATGCTTTACGGGTCATTGCAGAGAAGAAGCTCAATCATGAAGATTACATATCTGCTTGGTATCTCAATTCGAGACAACAACATATTTACCATGACTCAATCGGCCCAGTGAATGGGTTGTTATTCTGGAATAAATCTGGTTCTGTTGTGCTGCCACCTCCAAGCTTGGTTGAACAGATAGAGAACAGGAAAGGAAGGAAACCGAAGCCTAAGCGGAAGAAAGGAAGGCATGAGTCTCCTAAAAAGAAGAAAGTTAGTAGGGAGAAAAGGATAATGCATTGTGGTAATTGTGGTCAAGCTGGACACAATGCAAAGAAGTGCAAGAACATCGGAGTGAGAAGGCCAACGTGGAAGAAGAAGACTTCAAATACAGGAGATGATGGATATGAGTCAACAGCCACTGCCGGAGGAGAAGATGGGTATGACTCTATGACTTTGGAGTTTGGAGAAGGACCAAGTCAACAAACACAAAACTAATGTACTTTCAGGTTCAAGCTTATCTTCTGTTATATGTTCATGAGTTTTCTGCTTCTATTACGTGTTCATGTATTTGAGTTGTATAATTTTCAGGTTTTGGTCAATGGAAGGAGCTGCTTAGAACAGCTTCAGCTTCGGGTTACACAACAAGGAAGGAGCTTCTTAGGAAAGTTTTTGAAGTAGCTTCTTAGGACAGTTTGTGTATGTCTTCTTAAGACAATTTTTGTATAACTCTAATATTCAAAATGATGTCTTAACTTTGAGGTTAAATAGTTATAATCTTTTGTTATTATGGTTCACGTTTTATGTCTTTTACTTTCATAACTACAAATCAAAATTAAGAGATAAGATTAGATTCTTACAATATTTCATTAACCTCATACATCATACATTAAACTCAAACACCATACATTAGAACAAGTTCATTACATTAGTCTCAAACTTAGATATCATATTCCTACAAGATTACATTAAACTCAAACACCATTAGATTCTCACACTCAAAATATGAACATAAAGAACAGAACCATCACCAAAGCAAACACGATGAGGTTCTTCAAGCTTTGAAGCTGCAATTTGCACTCTCTTATCTCCTTCTCAACCTCAGCCTCACACGCACGTGTCTCCAATGCCAAAGTCTCAATCTCCGATTCACAACGATTGAAACTCTTTTGCAAACTCATCGAATCTCCTTCAATATGATCCACTTTCTCCACCAAGTCTGCAATCTCTTCAACCATACTTGTATCTGTCCATTTGAACGTATGATACCAATTATCCTGTATAATATGAAGACAAACTCAATGATTTTACTTCCAGACCACAATCAAGAGAAACATGAATTTCATATGTCTCCCTTACACTTACCCCATCCCTTCCAAATGGACACGCGTGAAACAGTCTTCCAGGGTTTTTAGTTGTCGTTGAAGTCCTCATCACTACAGGTTCTCCACAACGACATCTCTTAGGGAACCCTCTTACCCGATCACCCATTCGAGGACCTACACAAACTTGTCCAGAATTTTACAAAAATTACACATTGAGAGAAAATCGAAGATCAAAGATAAATAATAAGATTACTGATATACCTGAAATCTTCGACCCTTGAATTTCTGATTGTGCCTCGAAATCTCTCTTTCTCCGCTCTCACTCTCTGTCTTTGTTTCTCGACGGCAGAAGAAGAAATTCACGGGAATTCGAATCCCTAATTTTAATTTACCCCCAAATCCAAAACGACGTCGTTTCGTTTTCATTTGGGCTTGGGCTCGAACAAGTTAAACGACATCGTTTTGAGAGAACGCAAATCCACCGTGGATGCTGACTCATTCTACTTGACGGTTGACTAACGTCTGTTCGGGTCAACGACGAAATCGGCACCGTGGAAAGAGTTCAAGTAGTGTATTTGAATTTTTAAGTTGTTCGGGATTAAATAGGCACTGGATCATTGTTGAGATATCAATAGGCACCGGAGATTAAGTTGGGGTAGAAATATGCCATTTTCCCGCAATAATTGCTAGTTCGTTCTGCTTCCCAACGAAGTGTCTTCACTTTGACCTTTGCGGAAAAGATGTTTTAAAACATAGTTTATCATTGAATGTTCAATATTTGCCGTTAAGACGCTTAACTAGTCAGAGCCAAGACAAAGACCATTAAGTTAAACTGTACAGAGGCATGTCTTTGCGGTCCAAGGACAACAAAGAACAAAATCCTAAACTTCTAGTGCTAGCCTTAGATCAATGAGCGGCTACAGAACACAAGACCTCCCAAACTGATTATGTGCCTTAGCTTCCACGTTTCATTTAGAATATCTGAGTTGTTAGGTTGCTTCAGATACTCAGCCACATCTATCTTCAGTCTTCTTATGGGATTCACAAGCTTTGTGGCTGACTCGTATGGACTCAATCTTCCTTTGCTACTTATCATACCAATGCTCATCCCGCGCCCACTCGATGCATCCTATCAGAGAAAATACAAACCACATTTTTTATTCACGTGTTATTTACAAACAGGCTTGGTTTTTTGGATGTGCCAACAATGCATATGCACAGGGCCTAAATTATTGTCTCACACTTTTCTTTAGATTTAAGGGCCCAAATTTTATTAAAAATATAGAAAATAGGGCCCAAATTTTTAAAATTATGTATATAGTACAAGGTTTAAAAATAAAATTTAACTCTAGGCCCATATATTTGCTAAGCCAGACCTGTTTACAAAAAATATCATTGTATTTTCTAACAATTATTTGAATTCATTAATAGTGTCAGGTTTTTATTGTATTTTCTAAAATATCATTGTATTTTCAAAAAAATTTCAATAAAAAATCGGGTCGGGTTTAGCTTTAGATCCGCGTGTTATGGAATCGGGTTAGGTTTAGCTTTAAATACAGTAAAACTTCTATAAATTAATAGTGTCGGGACCATAAAATTTTATTAATTTAGAGAGATATTAATTTATAAATATATTATTGAACTGAAAATTCAATTCATGACCGAATAAATCTATTGATTTATCGAGGTTATTAATTTATCGATTATTAATTTATAGAGGTTCTACTGTAGTATGAGTGAAATCAATAGGGTTTACAGGCGGCGGGGTCTCTGAGAGCAAACATTGATAGAAAAAGACTTGGATTAACGGAGCTAAAGTTTGTACGGTGGCCGTAGTTGACAAGGAGCAAATCGAAGCCAGCGAGGATCATAAACCTGTTGGAAATCAATATACGTAAGTTTCTTACCTTTTTCTATGGATCTGCGTAGGTTTTACTTTCACGCAATAATTATTGTTATCTTTCAATCGATTTCTGATTTTTCCCTTTTATCACTCTAGATTGTGTATCCTTGGTATATATAACCTTAATTTTTAATGATATATAAACTGTTATGTATTTATTAGTTACACAAACTTAGATTTATAAGATATTAATCACAAAAATTGAAATAACACATTATTTTATATTATGAAGTTCAAAATATTTTCAGTAGCGGAGGTAGTGTAGAGAGAAGATCATTTGACCACCCCTATAACATGTATACCTTTTTTGTTGCAAACTTATATGTTAATGATTAAGAGATCTTTAATGACCCCTATGCACCGTGATCGATTCAAGCCTTTGCTCCCATACATGTTCATTTAATTTTTTTTCCATTTTATTTTTGTTTTGTTCTTTTCTTTTAAGTTTTTAACTTTTTCTTATATGCTACTTTCTGTTGATTGTTCTCTTCTTACATATTCTAATTTTTAATTCTCTTTTGTGACATATCTTTGTTTGGAAAGCTTTGATTTAATCTTATATTTAAAATTGTTTTTAACATATTTTTTTTAAATATCACAAATCAAGATAAACACAACATCTAATATCCACACACGACACTATACAATTTTTCTAAAGTACCATTGCCATAATAATATTGTATAAACATCCTTCATTAATGGTCCTTATATATATGTGTATATTGCATCAATAATTAATATATGTAATTAATTATGATTACATGAAAAGGTGCTATATACATGTATGTAAATGGTGGTTACTATTGTAGGGTAATGTGGCTTTCATATAATGATGAACGTACACAATTAAGAGAAGTTATCAAAGCCATAGAGACTAATAGTTTCACCGCAAGAGAAAAGAGAGAGAATAAATATTTTGTGATTCTTTATTCATCAAAGGAATCGATAAAAATGAAAAGCCAAAGGGATGAAAAAATCAATTGATGAATGAACTCTATTAAAACCTAAATAAAGCATGGATCAAGGTTAGTATCATGTTTTTTTCTCATGAAAATTATTGTGGTTGGATTGAATCAAATCTAGATCGTGTTGGGATAGATTCATTATAGAAACCATCAAAGTAATTTACATTTTTTCCTATTCTTTTTTTTTTCTTTTTTCTTTTTGCGTTAAACATCAACGTAGAAAACTTTGAAAGAAAAATCTTTATAGAAGCTCACATACAATGATGAACAAGTGTCATTCATTAGTAAAAATATAAATTTGTGGTAAAATTATACTTATATGATAGTTATGTATTTTCCTAAATCCAAAAAATAATGTATTAAGTCAAAATTCTTATTGATGGATTTCAAATTATTTCCATTCATACTCAAAATCTCAAATAGAAATTAATTTACTTTTTTTGCATATCTAATGACAAATCCGTACGATTGTTTGTCTTTTGCCATTTCTTTTTTTTTTTTTAAATAGAATAGTAGATTAATTTATATTTGAGATTTTGTTATGAATGTAAAATACTTGAAATTCAGAAATAATAATATTGAATTAATACATTAATTTTTGGATTTAAGTAAATACATAACTATCATATAAAGAATTATAATTTTACCAGCATAAATTTATATTTATACTAATGCTTGACACTTGTTGATCATTGTATGGAAGATTCTATAAAGATTTGATCTTTTAAGATTTTCTACTTTGACGTTAAATGCAATAATTACTAGTTCGTTCTGCTTCCCAACGAAGAATCTTCACTCTTCATGACCTTTGCGGAAAAGCTGTTCTTAAACATAGTTTATTGTTTAATGTTCTTCAAATTTCTTTCTTCTCTTCCCAAACAGTTTTATTTGAAGAACAGTCAACCATAAACTATATATATATATATATGATATTGTTTTGGTCTCAATTCCCAACTATATCAGTCTTTTTAATTTCGTTCAACAATTTTTATTTATAAACAATTAAATGAAAAGAGAAAGGAAAGTGTTTGACCAAAAAAAAAAAGAATGGAAAGAATCCAAACTAGACATGTCATTCAAAATACTGTAATAGATTTGTGTCATATTTGCCGTTAAGATGCTTAACTAGTCAGGCCCAAGACAAAGACCATTAAGTTAAACTGTACAAAGACATGTCTTTATGGTCCAAGGACAACAAAGAAAACAAAAACGTAAAATGCAAGTGCTAGCCTTAGAATCTAGATCAATAAGCGGCTACAGAACACAAGACCTCCCGAACTGATTATGTGCCTTAGCTTCCATGTTTCATTTAGATTATCTGAGTTGTTAGGTTGCTTCAAATACTCAGCCACATCTATCTTTAGTCTTCTTATGGGATTCACAAGCTTTGTGGCCGACTCATATGGGCTCAAGCTTCCTCTGTTACTTATCGTACCAATGCTCGTCCCGTGCCCACTCAATGCATCCTACAGAGCAAATACAAACCATACATTTTTGCTTCACGTGTTATTTACAAACAGGTCTGGTTTTTGGATTGTGCGTGCAAATGTACAGAACCTAAATTATTTTCTCACATTTTTCTTTAGATTTAAGAGCCCGAATTTTAAAACAAATATAGAAAGGGCCCAATTTTTTTAAATTATGTTTATAGTACAAGGTTTTTAAAAAAAATTAGCACTATGCCCATATATTTGCTGAGCCGGATCTGTTTACAAAAACATTTTCTAGCAATTATTTGAATTCATTAAGGGTAAAATAGGATTAAAAAAAATTTATAAAGAATCGGGTCGGGTTTAGCTTTAGATCCGCGTGTTATGGAATCGGGTTAGGTTTAGTTTTAAATAGTAGGAGTGAAATCAATAGAGTTTACAAGGCGGCGGGTCTCTCAGAGCGAACATTGATATAAAAGAACTAGAATTAACAGAGCTAAGGTTTGTATGGCGGCCGGAGTTGACAAGGAGAAAATCGGAGCCGGCGAGGATCTTAAACATGTTGGAAATCAATATACGTAAGTTTCTTACCTTTTTCTATGGATCTGCCTAGGTTTTACTTTCACGCAATGATTATTATTATCTTTTATTCGATTTTCTGATTTTTCCTTTTTATCACTCTATATTGTGTTTCCTTGGTATATATAACCTTAGTTTTAATGAAATATAAATTGTTATGTATTTATTAGTTACAGAAACTTAGATTTATAAGCTATTAATCACAAAAATTGATACACATTATTTTATATTATGAAGTTCAAAATATTTTCAGTAGCGGAGATAGTGTAGAGAGAAGGGTCATTTGACCCCTATAACATGTATAGTTTTTTTGTTGCAAGCTTATATCTTAATGATTAAGAGATCTCTAATGACCTCAATGCACTATGATCGATTCCAGCCTTTGTCCCCATACATGTTCATTTAATATTTTTTCCATTTCATTTTCGGTTTTTTCTTTTCTTTTAAATTTCTAACTTTCTCTTATATGCTACTTTCTGTTTATTGTTCTCTTCTTACATATTCAAATTTTTAATCCTCTTTTGTGACGTATCTTTGTTTGAAAAGCGCTTTTTTAATCTTATATTTAAAATTATTTTTAACATATTTTCTTTAAAATATCACAAATCAAGATAAACACAACAATTAATCAATATCCACACACTACACTATACAATTAGTAACTAATATATGTAATTAATTATGATTACATGAAAGGGTGCTATAGACATGTATGTAAATGGTGGTTACTACTGCAAGGTAATGTGGCATTTCATTTAATGATGAACATACACAATTAAGAGAAGTTATCAAAACCATAGAGACTAATGGTATCACCACAAGAGAAAAGAGAGGGAAGAAAGATTTTGTGATTCTTTATTCATCAAAAGAATCGATAAAAGTGAAAAACCAAAGAGATGAGAAAATTAATTGATGAATTGATACTATTAAAACCTAAATAAAGCATGGATCAAGGTTAGTATCATCTTCTTTTCTCATGAAAATTATTGTGGTTGGATTGAATCAAATCTAGATAGTCTTGGAATAGATTTCATAATAGAAATCATCAAAGTAATTTACATTTTTTCTTTTTCTTTTTGCATTAAACGTCAAAGTAGAAAACTTTAAAAGATAAATCTTTATAGAACATGACCATACAATGCTCAACAAGTGTCCCTCATTAGTAAAAATATAAATTTATGGTAAAATGATACTGCATTATAATTATGTATTTTTCTAAATCCAAAAACTAATGTATTAAGTCAAAAGTCTTATTTTTGAATTTCAAATTATTTTCATTCATATTCAAAATTTCATATAGAAATTAATCTATTTTTTATAATATCTAATGGTAAATCCGTGTAGAATCGGCCGTTTTTCTGCCATTAGATACTAAAAAAAATTAGATTAATTTCTATGTGAAATTTTGTATATGAATGGAAATAACTTGTAATTCAGGAATAAGAATTTTGACTTTATACATTAATATTTGGATGTAAGAAAATACATAACTATTATATAAAGCATTATCATTTTACCATAAATTATATTTGTACTAATGACTGACACCTGTTCATCATTGTATGGTGAAGTTCTATAAAGTTTTATCTTTTAAGATTTTCTACTTAAACGTTTGATTCAAAAAGAAAACGAACAAAATATATATAATTGCTAGTTCATTCTGCTTCCCAACGAAGAATCTTCACTCTTCATGACCTTTGCTGAAAAGTTGTTCTAAAACATAGTTTATTGTTGACTGTTCTTCAACTTTCTTTCTTCTCGTCCCAAACAGTTTTATTTGAAGAACAGTCAACCATAAACTATATATATGATATCAATCTTTTTAAAGGCTTTTTAATTTCGTTCAACAATTTTTATTTATAAACAATTAAATGAAAAGAGAAAGGAAAGTGTTTGACCAAGAAAAAAAAAGAAAAGAGAAGAAAGAAACCAGAAGCCACATGAAAAATAAATAGAAAGACCCAAACTAGACATGTCATTCAAAAAATACTGTAACAGATCTGTCATATTTGCCGTTAAGACACTTAACTAGTCAGACCCCAAAACAAAGACCATTAAGTTAAACTGTACAGGGACATGTCTTTGTGGTCCAAGAACGACGAACAAAGAAAACAAAAAACCTAAACTGCTAGTGCTAGCCTTAGATCAATGAGCGGCTACAGAACACAAGACCTCCTGAACTGATTCTGTGCCTTAGCTTCCATGTTTCATTTAGAATATCTGAGTTGTTAGGTTGCTTCAGATACTCACCCACATCTATCTTTAGTCTTCTTATGGGATTCACAAGCTTTGTGGCTGACTCATATGGGCTCCAGCTTCCTCTGCTACTTATCGTAACGATGCTCGTCCCGTGCCCACTCGATGCATCCTATCAGAGAAAATACAAACCAGACACTTTCTATGAGTCAACGATTTAATCCAGCGATAGTTTTAGACAGGTGACCAGTACGGTAAGTGCAAAAAGCATTATTACCTGAGTTGTATCTGACTCCCAGACAAAAGGTTTTGTGTTCGGCGTGTGAGGCGACTTGTCAAGGCATGCCAGTGCAGCACAAGTGTCGTCTGGAGTTTCCCATTGCAACCAAGGAAGCATAACACCGTCCATTTCAACAGGAACACTCTTCGGAATAGTGGCGCTTTGAGAGCTTTGTGTTTTTATCAACCCGAAACTTGAACTACTTTCGCTTCTCTCATCCTCAAATGATGAAAAGTCTGTGTCTTCTATGTTTGAAATGAATTCGTCGATGTATTGCTCTGCTTCATCTGTCAAACACATGGACATCCTGCTGCTCCGGTCCTTGCTCCTCTGTAAAAAAAAAAAGAGATATTCTTTTTATAAAGAGCTAACATAAAGAAGAAACATATGTTGGTTTGAGAATTGTAATCCTCACCTTTCGCATCCGCGAAGTCTTTTCGTTTGCTTCAGAACTATTTTCAGTTAGTAATTCTTCTAAGTTCATAGAGAGCTCTCTACCACGCTGCTCCTCCAACATAATCTCAGCCAGCAAATCTCGCTTGCGCTCCTCAGACTGCCAATTCAAAGGGGAAAAAAGAGGCGTTGTATATTTGGTCATTGATTCCTCAATGAAAGAAACTACCAAAAAAACATTTGCATAAAGAATTTGTACCTCTTGCAATTTTGTTGCATAACCTTTCTTAACTGTGGAGATAGCATGGTGATCATCATACGATTTCCGCTGGGAACCATAATCAGAGTTCCCCAAAGACTCTCGTTTCTTTGGTGTTGCCTGTATTAACATCGTTCATTAAGATAGTAGACACATGTTCCAAAGGAAGGTTTTTCAATTTCTGTCATCATCTCTAATAAATCATTCTAAATTCGTATTTACAAAGATTCTCTCAGTTTAAAGATTATTGTTGGTTGAATACCCACAAACAAACCTTATTTTGGGCATACACTGTTCGAATGATCTTCTCAGTTCCATGCTTGCTCGAGCTGGAATCCTTTCCTTCATCATCTGTGACTGCAGAAGAATGACTCTGAAACATCCCGAACAATATTTTCGGCATCAGTAACAAAAATTTATATCATTTTCAGCATATAGAGTTAGACCAGATATATATCATATACAGCAACATTAACCAAGCCTCTAAGAAGAAACATCCATAGCAAAACACTTTCTAACAAAAGTAGAATCTTTAAATCTCAGAAAATAAAACAAAGGATATTTAGACTTACAGAGTAGCCATCATGGTATTTGATTGGATTTTGGCTAAAAGACCTCCTAAGACCTTGTCTATGATCTGAAGCAGCAGGTTTATGAGACCCACCATTTTGACTCTTTCCACTCATGAAACTCTTCACCTCCCTTGAATTGCTTGAATATTGAGCTTTATCTACATCACTCTGCAAACATAAACAAACGCATATCGATCACGCTCCTCCATTTTACAATACACAAACCCAATTACAAATCACTTCATATCAACAAGCCAAAATGCCCACAACATTGAAAATGCTCATACACAACAATGAAAATGCAATAAATATGTACCATAAAGATATCAAAATCAATCTTAAAACCAGTCAAGCATGTCCTGTTGCTACAAAGTTGTCTCATAATTACAAGCTGAAATCGTAATGTGAGTTATATAGTTATAGCTTCATATTAAAAAAGTTCCCTTTGTGAACTAAAAAGCTAAAAAAGTTCCTAATAAATCGTATCACTATCACACTCACACAAGAGGGCCCAGAGAGAAACTATAGTTTATAAGATATCATCAAGCAGAAAGTAAGAGAAATCAACCGCTATTATACAAAAGTGTTTTTTACCTCGGAATTGTCAATCCGGCCACTGACAACAGAAAGCGACCGTCGCCGCCGCGAATTCGCGGTTTCACGATCTGCCACACCTGCCCTACCCCTAATCGCACTGACACTGTTCTCGCCGGAATTAACCCTCTCCCGCGGTTGTCTAGACACCGACCGTCTTCGGCTCGAATTGTTGTTTCCCGGATCTAATCCACCACTCTTACCGGTAATTTCCCTCGCCGACGGTTGTCTAGACAACGACCTCCGCCGTCTCGAGCTTTCGGTATCCGCATCTAACCTCCGTAAGCCACCGTTGCCACCAGCTCCAACCCTAGACACAGACCGTCCACGCCTCTGCGAATGAGTCACCTCTCCTTTGTAACCACCTCCGCCGCCGCCGGAATTTCTCGAGCCAGATCGTCCTCTTTCTCCGCTGCTAACCCCGCTCTCGCCGGAGAACGAATCGAAAAACTCGACGGCTAAGTCATCGAGGCTGATTTCAGCGAATCCAGAACCTCTCACGGTGTTGACGAACTTCCCTTTCCTCATGGGAGTTACTTCGGCGTCTGGATCCGGCATGCGGTGGGAGAAACGGCTCAAGCTCCGGTGCCTCCTGGGGATTGACCTCCGTGTGGAGTAAGAGGAGTCGTCGCCGCTCTCGGAAGATTTAGCTAGCGGCGTCGCTCGCTTGATCGTTGAATTGAGAGCAGAAGTCGCCATGGGAAGGGAGACTGAAACTCCGAGGACCCAGCTACTGGAGGAGGAGGAGCGGATGGTTCGACATTTTTGAAATTGTTGAGCTGTTCCAGGAATTAAATGCATATGCATATGTTATGCCCAATTAATTCAATTTTGACTATTAATATCAATTCGAATTTTTAAAATATCCGTTTTTTTAATTTTATGATATCAATTTAAATCGTACTATATCAAAAAATGGGCTATCAGGGGGTCATTTAAAATTATTGACCAACCGATAATTTTATAAGCCGAAAATTCTCGATTAAAGATTTAAAGAATCGTTAATAATGAGTAATGAACGACAGAAAATGCGGAAATCTATAAATAAATAAAAAAATCTGAATCTTTACTTGTAGATTTAAATATTTTTGCACATTTTGGTTATGGATTTATTTACTTTAAAGTTTACTAGATCTTATCCTAAATCTATACCAAGTTTGTATTTTTTTCAACAATTTATAAATTAAAATGGTTTAAAAATCGTTTTTAGGGATGAGAAAGTAGCATTTTTTTAGGGTAGTATAAAAAAAGAATTTTGTCACCTCTTTATTCAAAGATGAATTTTTTTACTATGGGCTATGCATATTATTTTGTTCTTACAGTATAGATTATCATGTGTTTGAGATAAATTTTGCCGAGTTGGTTTCGATGATTCTATCTCCTAAATCCTAATGATTGATCTTTCTTTTCTAAAATGTTATAATAGTTTGTTCTTGTCCTAGATACCTTTTCTAACTTCTCCCAATCATTTATTCCTTGTTCCTTAAATTGTAAGTATTGTAAGTTGATTGTTTAACTCATTTATCTAGATTATATTCTTTGGATTTTACTTATGTAAACACGTTCCGCCAAATTGGATAACCAATTATGGAGTAAAATTTTAAATTAATGTTTGGTTCAAACAAAAATGGTTTAGAAGTCTAAACCAAAGTAAACAAATTCACATAAGTAAGATATATCCTAGTATTAGTTATTTTCCTTTGAATACCGAGTTTGTATATAATTCCAAAAAAATACATGAAATTTTTAGGAATCCAGAAAGATATACACAAACAATATTTACATTTTCATTTAATATACAAACTAATCAATTTTCATCTTTTGGCACGCAAGATCTAACAATTGTTGGCCAATATAATTGTTTTGTTTAACAGAGTTAAAAAAAAATGTGCACGTTATTGTACTCTTTCTTCGACAAAAAGTTTCAATAACTCACAAGTAGCCGAAAAACATCGACTAAGAAAAATAGTTGATGACTGAAAGTCTACATCATGAAAGCAGATAAGGCAGTGTGGATCAATCAGATTGCACGTAACAAGTGTGGATCAACTTGAATATACGGATCAATCAGATTGCACGTAACAAGTGTGGATCAACTTGAATATACGGTCTAAAATGTATGTATGAATGATGAAAAAAATCATAACAAATGATGCAAAATGAATGTTTGATTTTTTTTTTTATTAACCATGAAGTTGGAAGCCGAAACTTTTAATCCCATAGGATGAGTGATACCGTCAAATAAACATCAAGTTTTCAAATAGGCCTAAAGCGTGGGACCATCTTTGACTCTACAAAGTTTGATAATTTCGCGTTTGAAAAGATTTGATCCTCCTCGAATGGGAACAACTATTTGATTAATAAAAGAATCACACAAGTCTAAAATAAATATATTTTAAAAAATAATATGTATATTATTATAAATTATATTAAATTCAAAAATCCTATATTATTGTCATTTTTTTCAACATGTAATTTTTGATGGATTTCCAACTGATTTTTTCCGTCGATTCTAACTCGGAAATTAATATACGTCGAAAATCCGTTAAAAATTTTCAACGGACTCAAATCCTAAATCCTAAATTCTAAATTCTAAAAAATATATATATATATATATATATATATATAACTTTAGATATTAATTCTAAATTTGATATATTAAATAAAAATCTTAAATACCAAACATATAACTACAAATTATGCTCAAAAATAAATACAACATATAAATTAAAAATGATCTTGCATATAAATTCTTAGTATATATATTAGTTCTTTTTGAATTTCTAAAATGGGATGAAACTCTCCATCTTCATAGTAAAATGACTTGTTTAGATCAAATCGAAGTTGAAATTTTTTCACTTTCTCCATTTTTAGAATATTTTTACATCTTTCCTCTTTATAATAATCTATGTGTTATAGTTTTGTAAAATGTTTTATCTAAAATTTGCATTATGAACCATATATTTAACTATTTAAATCTTTTTTCTCACAATGTTTGCTATGTTATTTTACCATGAATACATATTTGAGATCGTCTAATCCGCTTGATCCGCATTTGTTCCGCTTGATTTTTGTCATTGATTCAGAATAGTAAAAACTGATGAGTGCATATTAAGCTGATCAGACAAACCATGTGTGGATCCAGGGCAGGCCATGGGCCATGGCAAGTGAAACATTGATTTAGAACCTCCAAAATTCTTAAGCCCATAGATAAATTATTAGGCCCCAATATTTTTTTTCTTTTTGCAAAAATAGGCCCCAAATTTTAAAACTTTAAAACTTGTTCTCATTTTTTGAAAACTATCTAAAAACTTCCTAGTAATTTTTTTTTTGCCTTAGGCCATATGTATTTCAATGTCGGCCTTGTGTGGATCAAACGGATCATGTAGAACCATTGCGGATCATGCGAAAGAGGCCTATCACTAAATCTTATTCTATAATGTGTGAGTTGAAGATAAGAATAAAAAAAATAATGACAAAGTTTATATGACAAAATTTTAAATTTTTTTATTAGTTAAATAAGATGACGATTTTTGCAACGATGGATAAAAAGAATTTCCATGGATATTACGGTTCATTTGGAAAAGCCGTAATTAAAAAAAATGTTCTTTCAAGGCACTACTCTTGAATCTCCTGGTATTATTACTCATGCAGAAGCTGAATATAGATCGTAGTTGGACAATCATGATCTCGTGGAATCTATTCGGCGGCTTCACATAGAGTTCCAAACGACTCACTCAATTATGGATGGATAAAATGTCGAAAACATGATTCGTGGAAGCTAGACAGTACCCAATCTAGTCTTGTCTAGATGTTTAAAACACAAGAAAGTGAAAAAAGATTCTTGAACCTTATCAAGATTCTTCATTCGGAGTTGAAACCCCTTATATGGGTAAATGGGGAGCATCATTAGACAAACTGCTTGAACCTTATCAAAATGGTGTCTGCACTGCACTTGCTTAGTAGCCAGCGTTCTCATTGTTTTTGAACTCCTTCTCATCCCTGAATGTGTTGTCGCCTAATTTCAAAATCTCTTTTTATTTCTCGTACTTTCATTAGTTTGGCTCAAATCACATAGCATTAGTTTCTCTTATGTTGGAACTTGTAATTCTCAAACTGTCTCAGTAGTTTGAGCATCTAATACAATTCTTAAGTTTGACAAAAAATAATTATTAAGAATTGTATTAAACATATAAGTATGACCTCAAAATAAAAATAACAAAAGTAGTTGTCATCTCCAAAAATCTCTTAAGTATGACTTGAAAACCAACAAAAAATACTCCAAGACTAAAACATAAAATAAGACTCAAACACAAGGAAAGACGACTAAGGACCAAAGAGAACAAAAATAAAGGAAAAAAAAACTCTAAAAATAGACAAAAACGAAAAAGATCAAGATTGAATCCAAATCAGGATACATATGTGCTCATGAGATTGAGACAAAGCGATTAAATGAGAAGAGGAAACTGCATCAATTTCCGTTGGGGTTAGATGGGTTTAGGACAAACATTCTTAATACAATTATGTTACCAACACAGATAAGCCTACAACCTGATAATTCAAGAGGAGAGAAATTATGTGGAGATGATCGTCTCGTCGAACTGAGTAGAGAACCAATGGCGTTTTCTACTTAATCAATGGAAAGCAGAGGACGCTGTTAATGGATGGTGGGTTTTTAGACAAAAGTAAAAAATGGGAGTTTGGTGGAGGTTTGGTGGAGGTTTGGTTTTGTCAAAAATTGTGTCTCACCAAACCCTATTCCTCTTCTATAAATACTTGAAAAAGAAAAAGAAGAAGATCCATCCAAAAACAAAAACAAGAAGAAGAAGAAAGAGAAAAAAAAAAAAAATTATTTTTTTCTAAAAATTGTGAGTAATTTTTTTCTTGAGTGTTTTGGATCGGGGTGAGTTGAGAGTGTTGTAATTTTCCCGATTAATAAAAGATCTGCAGCAGGTCTGGAGACGTAGGCAAAATTGGTCGAACTCCGTTAACAAATTGTGTGTGTTTTATCATTCCCGAAAATCTGATTTACCGAAAATTTGACATTATTTCCTAACAACTGGCATCAGAGCGAGGTTGTGAAAATTTTGTCAAATTTTCGGCGAGGTTACTATTTACGTGAATAGTAATTTTTATTTTGTCGGCGATATCGGTCTGTCGACGGAGGTGTTCTAATGCACGGTGGTTCAGAGAAATAATCAGAAGACAATGGGAGGCGAAGATGGTTCAGCACACGGTATCGGGAAATTCGACGGTACAGATTTTACATTTTGGAGAATGCAAATCGAGGATTATTTGTACGGAAATAAACTTCACCAACCACTAAGCAAGAAGCCTGAAAAGATGGTTCAGGAAGAGTGGTTCAGGAAGAGTGGGATCTCCTTGANGAAGAGTGGGATCTCCTTGACAGGCAGGTTCTGGGTGTTATCAGGTTAACGCTGTCGAAAAACGTTGCTCACAATGTTGCAAAAGAGAAGACCACAGAGGGGCTTATGAAAATTCTCTCGGATATGTATGAGAAACCTTCAGCCAATAACA
>OVAY01002505.1:0-17279 GCA_900406395.1 Kernera saxatilis | reverse complement strand
ATTAAATGAGCCATAATATATACTAGTTTTTTATATCATAATATTAATGTTTTTAATAAAATTTAATATTAAATTTATATATTAATAATTCTGATATTTTTTAATGTTTTGTATGTAATTTATGTTCTTGTTTTTTAATACTTGCAAACAATCTTAATTTTTGAGAAAAAACATTTTCATATAATACATTAATTTTCTTTTTATTTTTCGAAAAATNTATTTTTCGAAAAATATGGATAAACCGAGAAAAACCGAAACCAAACCGAACCGAATTGCATATGGTTTTAATATGGTTTCACTTTTTGTAAAACCGATAAAACCGAAAACTGAAAAAAAACCAAACCGTACCAAACCGAACTACTAATGGTTTTTATATGGTCTAAGTTTTTATAAAACTGAAAACCCATAAAACCGAAAAACCCGAACCGAAACCAATCCGAAAACCGAAACGCCCACCCCTAGTTGAAACACAGATTGACGACGGCGGCATGACAGATCTCGATGATGAACGCGACGTCGGCTCATGAAGAGACGGTGAAGACAACGACGGCAGCTACGACTGAGTTAGGGTTGATTTTTCAAGTAACCGTTCGGTTACCCAGAACCGAACCGAACCGAAGAGATAACCGATCTCAATTTATACTCTTTCCGATCGGTTTTCATCAAATAACCGAATCCAAACCGATTTCCTCAAACCTTGGTTCGGTTCGGTTCGGAAAAATTGGTTCGGGTTTTAATCCCAGGCCTACTAAACCCAATTGGGATAAAGGAACCCTTGGGCAAAGGAGAACCCCTGGAGAAGACGATTAACAGTGTTTCCACAATTTTACCTGTCTTGAAAAGAAGGGTACTAAACCCTAAAGCCAATTGGGATAAGGGAACCTTTGGGCAAAAGGGAACCCCTAGGAAAGACGATGAACATTGTCCCCACGATTTTATATTTTTTGAAATGACAAATCCCAATTCAACGCAAGAAAAATATAGGAATGTCATAATATCAACGCAAGGGTTATAGCAGAAGTTTATGAAAAGGCGGAAACAGACGGGACAGTTTGTCAGAGATTAATATTTGAGGCACAATGCCACTATCAGAAAGAGAAAGAGCAAAACGGAGAAAAAAAGAAGGAAATAGTTAGTTTTTTGTAGCCTCTCAACAAATAGCGAAATCAGCAAATTATGATTAATAAATGGATTATCCCACCTAGTAATCCTAAATTATTTCATTGAATAACACCTCCTTAGAATATAATTTTTTATACTAAGAATTAAAACAATCATGCTAGAGATTGAGAGGAACTGTTGAGTTAAATTGTCTTATTTTGAGTGGGAATAAAAGGAATGATGGCATGCAAAATGATGTGAAACAACAACTACAATGTCACTAAACGAGTGTATCAACTGTCCCCAATTAATATGAATCCATTTACTTTTTAAAGGGAAAATTCCATAAAAATATTTCAACTAAATTTTGATAAGTTTTTTAATACCTAAACGTTTTTATTACCCAGTTTAATACCTCAACTAATTATTTTACCCATTTTAATATATTAACTTTCAAACTATACCCATTAAACACTTCCGACTTAACGGAATAGTAACATCCGTTAAATTTTTATTTTTTAATAATAAAATATTAATATTTTATTCAAAAAAATATTTAAAAAAATGAAAAAAATAAAAAAGCTAAAAATTCTAGAAAATCAAGAAAAAATCTAAAAAATAAAATTCTAAAAAATACTAAAACATTCTATTTTTTTAAAAAATTATTAATTAAATTTTCGATAAAAATAAATTATAATTTCAGTTTTAAATTTCAAAAACCAAGTTAAATTTGAATTTTTTTTCCAAAATTACAAAAATCAATTTTTTAAAAAAACAATTTATGCTATATCAGTATTTAATATATTTTTACTTATATAAAGTGTTCTTTAAGAAACTTAAGAAAAAATTATAATTATACTATTTCAATATTTAATGTATTTTTATTTATTTAATGTGTTCTTTAAAAAATTAAAAAATTTATACTATGTTAATATTTAATGTTTTTTCACTTATTTAATGTGTTCTTCAAAAAGTTTCAAAATTTTATACTACTTCAACATTTTAATTGACTTAGTATAAGTTTTTAAAATTTAGTTATTTTTGTAATTAAGAATTTTTTTTCAAATTTAATTTGATTTTTTCAATTTAAAACTAAAATTATAATTTATTTTTTATTTAAAATTTAATTATTACTTTTTATAAATTTTGATTTTTTAAGAAGTGTTTTAGAATTGTTTTGGATTTTTTTTAGTTTTTTTTTTTTATTTTTCGTTGTTTTTATTGATTTTTTGAATAAAATATTAATATTTTATTATTTAAAAAAATAAAAAGTTAACGGATGTTACTATTCCGTTAAATCGAAAGTGTTAATTGGGTATAATTTAAAAGTTGATATATTAAAATGGGTAAAATAATTAGTTGAAGTATTGAACTGGGTAATAAAAAAATTTGGATATTAAAAAGCTTATCAAAATTTAGTTGGGGTATTTTTATGGAATTTTTCGTTTTTTAAGAGGACCATAGTGGGATGTTTTCTGCTGAGCAAATCACGAGTCATCTTGAATCTTTTTTAAAAAAATTTCAACAACATGCAATATACGATGTTATAAAAAGAGCAATTCCGCAAAATTTTGTTGTCAAAACAAAATGATGTTGTAGAAAATGTTTATGACGATATATTCCAATAACAACAGATAAAATTGCTGAGTTAAATGGAATTATTTTGAGTGGGAATAAAAGGATGATGGCATGCAAAATGATGTGAAACAACAACAACAACAATGTCATTAAACAAATGTATCAACTGTCCACAATTAATATGAATCAAATTATTATAAGAAAAAAAAAACCAAAGTGGGAAGTTTTCTGCCAAACAAATGACGACTCGTCTTGAATTTGTTAGTGTGTCGCTTTTTGGAATCTTCATATTATAAAGTTGAATCAGGACCCTTGTTTATTACTCCATTTCTCTAACATGTATAAAAGCGAATTAGAATTAAAAAATATATTTTGCAAAACTGTAATCCGTTGAATAATGTATTTTTGCTGAACGATGAAGATATGATCCAAAGTAGTATACTAGGCAAACGAGTAAATCAGAGACATTTTTAAAATTAGAACAATTATATAAAAAACAAAAAGAAACAGAGCATCGATATTACGAGACAAAAAAATGCAGACTTTCTTCAGGCTTCTCTTTGTATTGATTTTTTTTTTACCTTTTTTATAGTTTACTCCAAAACTGTAACTTCTTGATCAACTCTCCAGAAATTTGCATCGTTGAACTCTTTCACTCCCGAATTCTCCGCCGGATTTTCGTTTTCCGGAACTTTCTGAACGATATTCCGCTTCAACGGTCCAGCTTCACCGACTATCCCTTCTTTCAAAGCTTGCTCCATTGCTTTCTCTGTCCCTTCTGGTTCCACTCCCACAAACTCCACATCCTCTTCAAATAGTGCTCGTACCGCAGGAGGCGATTTCTGTCCCGAGCTCTTGTTTCCAGATGTTGGGGAACCGTTTGGAATCAACGGTTCGGTTCTGACATCGAGCATTGGTACATCGATGAATGGGTTCAGACTGGAGCTAGTGACTTGCATTTCAGATGGTTCATCGTTTTCCTCTGACGTGTTGTTGATGCTTGTTGAGTCTGATGTTGATAGATTTTCGGGAGAGATGTTGTTTGGTTTCTCGGTTAGATCATCGTCTTCTTCTTCTCCAACCATAACTTCATCATCATCACTGCTGCTGCTATCGTTGGCATTTGAGTTTTCATTCAAGTTCATGTCAGAGGTCGTGTCGCTGAATCTGTCGTCTTGGAATGTGAACCAGTCCGAATTTGTGAGCAAACTGCAGCAAAGTCATGAGAAACGATCAAGTCTTCTTTTTCATAAACAGTATTAAAGAACCAGCACTCGATAAACACACCTTCCTTGGTCATCTCCGAGTCTCAAGGATGAAATTACTACTTCTGCGGATTCATCGTCGAAGTAAGCATCCTGGATATAATATGAATACAAAATCCAAGATAAAAAAAAACTGTTTTAAAGAGGGAACACGCGATACTTTCATTACATCTTATTACAATAATGTGAAAACTGGATATGAAAAATTTCTTCGATTTACAAGAAAAAGGGAAGAAGAGTGTAGGACTTACACCATCGTCTCTATCAAGAGTATTTTGATCCTGAAACCAGAGAAAACAAATGGATTAAACTGGTGTAGAAGAAATCGATTCATAAATGCAGGAAAAATTATAACCATCAAAATACCTCTTCATTATCGTTGTTTCCATAGATTCTGTAGTTAAATGCTTGGTTCAAATTATTGGCCAGAGCTGCAACATCGTAATCCCTGTCTTCCTCATCACTATCCCTTGTTCTATCTTGTAGTGTAGTTGGGCGCCTGTATGCGACATTGGTTTAAGATAATTTATTATAGCAGTAAGTGAAATAAGGTCACAGTGCAACTACTTTGTTTGCTCACATGAGAAGCACTAAGACTGAGTATGACCAAAAGAGGTATCTTTATCTACTCCCATTCAAGCGCATCGACACATTGATATAGAAGTGAGTTATCAGGTCTTCATTAGCCAGAAATATGTTTATTTATCGGTTAGCATAGTGAAGAAGAAAATAAGAAAACTCCATATCCATCATTATGAACCACCTTTATGGGCTTTAAACTAACCCTCCTACTAGCACCTAAGAATATGCAATGACCAATAATTTGATGGTTACTAAATTAGGGCCAAGCATACAGTGATAAGGAAGAGAGGTTAATGAAAGTACCCGCATGCCCATCTGTACACATTCTCAACAGTGTTGCGCTCCTGCAGAACACTACTTTGCCACGCGCTCCATTCACTGTTTCCCTAATGATTTGAGAGAGGAAAGTCTCGTCAGCAACACGCCAAATGTAGAAAGGAGAGCATTCTTGAGGTAAAGCTTTTATGCGTGTAATGGATGAACCTATTTTAAGAAGGAAAACGCTGCAGAAGATTGTTTGGTTAATACCAACCTGAAGAGATGCCTTTATCAGGGCACTGCTATCACTCAACTGGACAAGTTTATTCCATAGTCTTGTGATATGTCCAACATATCCAACCCGTGGTGGTTTTTTCCCAGTGGCAACCACGGTAGGCTACATCACAGAGAAAACGTGGCAGACAAATTTGTTTAACTAATGATCATCCGAACAAGAAGACTACCGCTCTATCGATAACCAATTAAATACTTTGTAAGAAAAAGCGGAGATGGTATACCAGGTTATCACCAGAAAGAACCGAGTCTTTGTCTGATGAAAGAATTTTGGAAATCAGATTGCATTCTTGAAGGATATGGTTAACCATTGTTTGGCTCTTATTTTCCAAACAAGAAAGTATTATACTCTCCACTTGGTGATGCAGAGCGTTATTGTATGGATACCTTCATAAGTTGAAAGTATTTAGTTATTTAACATCTCAAGGGAAAAATGCAACATCCAGATCAAGAGTTTGAAGTTTACTAAGAGCTTACTCGAAAAATAGTTCAAGGATCCTTTTAATAGTTCCAGAGTTCGCTAATTCTTTTCCAGCAGCTTCATTTCCAGATTTCAACAGAACCGCAATGAATTCTACAATCTGAAAAAATGATCTGAGTAACTAAGTACACATTCATAAAGATTTACATATAAAAGGCACAGTACACATCCAAAAAACCTTCAATATCCTTCTCAGAAATGCTTAAATTTAGGATCTGACCTTCAGACGATGCTTTCCAAGAGGCGGCCTCAGCTCTCCATACGATGTAGGTAATACTTTGCTGTCAGATGCTACACTGAGAAGCATAAGCATGTCACCTGCAGCAGAAGACATAAAATATTGTTCATATAAGGACGTTGAAGAGACGAACCTAGATTTGACAAAACTTGCAAAACATAAATCCTACATATCCAATTTAGTGTAGGAAGGAATTCCAACAACCATGGAATTAATGAACTTCCATATCCCATTATCTACATAAATCAAAATGGAACAGAGCAAATAGAGTACCAATTGAGTCATGAGTCAGCAGAAACTAGACAAATAATCACAAAAAGGTGAGCCTTGTCCATATGATTACTTCATGTGCATCCACCACAAATTATAATAAAAGAAGAAAAAACAAAAGGATTTTGGTGTTTAATGGGGAGATTTAATAGCATGGGAAACCAACTTACCGAGTTTTGGTAGCATGGCACCAATAGTCTCCTGGGTCACTGGGACAGGAGACTCAAACATATGTTGACCTCTAAAAGAATTGAAGAAAGGCAATGAAGCAGCAGATCTCCTCGAATCTAACAGAGAGATGCATACAGTAAGTGAATGAACTAGGCCAGATTTTGAATGTGAATCTTCTATAGCATGACCAAATATCCTAGAAACGAAGCTGCAGAAAGAAGAAAGAAATTTTGCCACGTCAGACTATCGTATATATCCGCAGAAACCATAGAAAACCAAATATGAAAGCAAAGATAACAAACCCAGGGCTAGAGAGTTTTGTAGCTAAAGCTGAAGGTGCATTTCTAGTAATTGCACATAATGTTTCTGCTGCATTTGCCTGAACCTCAGGAGGACTCTGTTTCAAGTTACAGAAGGTTGTAAGAAAATGGGTCATCAAAAAGACTGTAAATGATAACAACAATATTGTCAATGATAAATCCCAGTAACGCTTTTCTTCACGCTTTTCTTCATTGGGTGCCTCTCACTAAACTAGATTTTAGACCACCTGCATCTATCAAAAATAATGCCTCAAGTATCTTTTCTGATTTGGAATAACCTAAACTTTTATTACTTACAGATGGATTTAGTTTGTCCACAATCATTTCAAGTAAATCACTATCAGCCAAGTATTGCATCACATCCAGAAAGTTGGGATAGACATGATCGTCCGCCCCAACCAAGCGAACCAAAACCTACACAGCATCATAAGAAGTTTATTTGTAAAGATGAACGATGAAGCCACACCAAGTTGCACAGGGTGTCAGACAACCATTTACCTCCATAATGGATGTTATTCCAATCAAATCAACCAATTGGCTAAAAACATTTTGATGCCCCTGAAATCATCAAAAGCTATCTTAGAAACATAGCCGGCGCAAATATCTCAAAAGCAATCCAGGTTTTGACAATGTAATCGAGATTGGTAGGTGCATCAAATGGAATATTGTCATAAGTTAAATTGAACTTTTTAGTCACACCACACTGATCTCATCACAATGTACGTACAATAGAAACAACCATCATTTCAAGATTTCAATAGAAAGTATGTTCCAAAAATCTACCGAGTAGCCAGACAGAAACCCTTCCCGTACATTACTACTAGTCAATTCCAGACATCATTTCAGAGAAATTCCATAATAATAATTAAAAAAAATTGTTCCTTGATCTAAGTTTCAATTCAGCTAAAGCTTAGTGAGCAAACTCACATTCGATATAAACCTATGAGGAAATATATGCAAAAAGATAATCTAAACGCTGATGCAAGAAAAGAGAAAAAAAACAAAAAGATTATCAGCAATTCTAAGATAAAGCGGCATTACTTACTTTTACATAGTTCATAAGTGCTGCAGTCTTTCTGATCATAAGACATATGACAACCTAAATCAAACAGAGACATGTAAGATCACATCTGGCAGACCCTAGTAAAATCAGTTGGCCTTTACACACTTCTTATTAGTAAAAAGAGACCTTGCCAAAATAGCCTGCCAGCAACGCACTATGAGGACGATTCGGTTCCAAAAAGGCGAATAGCAAATCCATCAGCTTCAAGATAAAATAAGACTCAGCAAATGACATCAGCTATAATGATTAAAATATATCATATCCAAATAAAATAGGTATCACTACGACTGAAAAATACCTTCTCATCCTCCACCAAAGTCTTAAGAATAACATCAATTTCACATGTGAATATCTCGCAAGAGATGAATGGAAACCTAAGAAAAGAATAATCCATCACTAGCTGGAAATAAAGCATTGCCAGAAGCATTCAACAAATAAAAACATGGGCACTGAAAAGACAAAAAGGAAACAAATGCAAGACAAAAGAAAGGGTAGGAAGCACATATTACTTGAAAGCACGTTTGCTATCAGCATCGTCTTGGGGTTCTTCAACAACATACCGCAATAGTTGCTCCACTTGAGCTTTATCTCTCAGACTACAAACACCAATATCAGAAACTTTTCCAAGAAATGCAAATGATATATCGGAAAAAACATATGATTTTCTTTTCTATATGTTTCTTATGGTATATCAGGTTCTGTGAAGCAAACGACAAGGAAAATCAGCAAAATATACAAGATGAAGCCCCCCACAAATTTATGAGTCGGCTATTCAAAGCTTTGCATTCTTGAATAATTTCTTCCTCGTCAAGGAGCTCTTCCAATGTGAAATTCTCTTTGTCTAGAATCGACTCCACCTATATTTGTAAACAAATGTAAGAACATCAACTCATGAATAATTTGAAATTGTCCGGAGCAGCAAGATCATTACAACCAAACTGGATGAATAAGAAAGAAATAGGTCGCACGAGATAAATTCTCTCTTCACCACAGAATCAGCTGAAAACAAAAAACAATCACAGAAAAGACCTACGGTTTAGCCTAGTGTCATCCTTCATTAGAAAGCTTAACCTCAAACAAATCACACATTTATTAGTTATGTTAACTCTAGAAGACAACAGGTAGATAGCAGAAGCTAGAGATGCAAAGTTTTATCCAACAAGTGCAATCAAGAGATGCGGAGCAATGATAAATCTCCTCCCAATTTCCGATAAACCTTCCGGCTTACAGCTAATCGGCATATCACTAGATAATGAACAAAATGCAATCGGAAAACCATTCCAACTTCTTAAAACCGAATCAAGGAGATCGCCAGAAAATGTTTTCGATGCAGAAGACAGGCGAACAAGACGCTGGATTAGCAAGCGAGAAGTAGCGAGAAATGAAACTATTAAACTCACAGGAGACGATGCCGAGAGAGACGCTAGCTTCCAGAACATGGTGGGCGAGGAATGAGGGAAGGAGATGGAGAGCTAGGAGGAGAAAGTGTGGGTAGATCCTCGAAAGAGTAGAACCCTAGCAAGTGGAATCAAGGTATTGGATTTCGTGGAGCTGTGAAATCGATCAGTCAATGGTGATGGAGATCTAGAGAGAGAGAGAGAATGGGATCGGAGTTTCGCTGATATTTTTGAAAAATTGAGGCAGAAATTGCAAAAACAAGGACAAAAGTTTTAAAATACTGAATAAAATACCCTAAAAAAAATATTTCCTAATTTTTGTTAATATTACAGAATTTTGGAATCCCAAGCAAATTAACCAAGAAAACCCCCTCACCGGTTGTAAATTATATCGACTAAAACCATAATATCACATTATTTTAGTATTTTTTTTCTCATTTTATTGTCCTAAAGCATAAACTGGGACAAAGTTAATATTTTTTGGAAATACATTTAAAAATTTCGTTTTTTTGAAAATAATTTGAGATTTGTGTTTGAAGTTTTTATCTTTAATTACTTCACTTAAAGTGTTTTTTTTAATGGTATATCTAGTGTACTTTTGATTAATGGTTAGTTAACTTTTTTTTATTTTGGTTTAATTTTGTTAAGCTGTGGTTAAGCAATTTCGTCGAGTTCGGTATATTCCTCCTTTTGATCGAATGACTCAACTCTCCCATAAACCTTAACTTTTCCACGATCTTCTTCTTCTTCTTCTTCCTCTTCCTCTTCCTCTTCCCTACAGCTTAGGGTTTCCTAGTTTCTTTTACCCAAGCTCCATGGCTTCCTCCGATTTCTTCCTCTCTGGTTGATTCTCAGGTAACACACAAATCTCTTACTCCTCGCCACTCGATCTGCGTGCTCTTTTGATTGGATCTCGTTTTTCTCTTTGCTTCCCCTGAACAAATCTAGTTCAAATCAAGCCAGAAATTCTGCATTTCGGGACCTTGGATTAGATTTGAAGTGTGTAAAAAGAGAGGATTCGAAAGAATAATCAATAATCTTTTTTACTCATCTTATCTTAATTTAGTTGGTTTTCGCCTAAATCTTAATTTGATTCATCTATGCTTCTTCATTTCTCTCGAAGAAGGTCTCGGCAAATATAATTTGATTCAGATAACTTCAAAAATCGTCGAAGAAGTAGGCTTTCATGTAATCTCCTTGAACTGTTGTTTACTGAGATCCTAATGCAACACGATTTCTCGAATTTGTTTCAATTGGATTATCAGTAGTTGGTATATATATATATATATATATATGTTGTGGCTAATTTGGTTTATCTGATGAACAAATACTATAGGTGGGGGGAGATTAGCTACTAAAATCGAAGATTTGTATTCAATAATCATCCATTGGTAAATACTAAACAGAGAGAGATGTGTTGAATTGTGTTGGTGGAGGAAAGAAGAAATGAATGTGAGTCATGCATCGGTTCATCCGGTGGAAGATCCTCCAGCTACAGAAGTAGATAATCCGCCTCGGGTGAGGATGGATGATATAGAAGGAATGCCTGGAACCTTGCTTGGGCTTGCACTTCGTTTCTTCCAGTTCTTGTTTGCAGCTGCAGCACTATGTGTCATGGCTACTACTAGTGATTTCCCTTCCGTCACCGCCTTCTGGTAATATTTTTCTTTTGTTTTGTTCTACCATAAACTTTTCAAATTTAGTGCTTCGAATTCGATTGAAACTTTTACATAGATGCTTCGGTGTTTTAAGGGTCTCTATGGTGAAAGCTGAACATATCAGAATCGAATGTGATAGCAACCTATCTCTCTAACAATATGCTATACCATAAACTGGAATCTGTTTTTTTTGTTGCTGTTTCCATTTCCGGAAATGCAATACAAAATATGTGTCAGGTTTGTGGCTTAATGTGATTAGTTATGAAGGTTGCGAGTCTATAAATATCTTGAAGGCTGATCAGAGGCAAATTAACACTTTTTGAATGAAAGTATATTAGGACTTTAGTACATGTGTCCAGTAATGTGAGGTAGCATTTTAACTGTATATACTTCTTTACTCGTTCCGGTATCTTTGAGAAGTTAAAACGTTGATAAAGGCTTTTATGATATCATGTTTCATGCGGTCACTGTTATTAATCATGTTTTGCATCATGGTGTCTTTTGGTAGTTACTTAAGTAAGTTTGCCATAATGACGAGCTCTGGAGTACTTTGTCTTTGGTTCTTCTGTTGCACATTCTCTAGAGTCTAGATAAATGAATCTTTGTAGTAGCATTAAGCTTTGGAAATAATGTGATAGTTGAATTGATTGCACGTGATGGGTAGTATATTGGGTGATTTCTGTATGCTTTATACGAATAAACCAAGTTTCGGTGACTGTTAGATTTTGCTAAAGTTGGTTTACTGTTTTTGCTTCATCAGCTACCTAGTCGCAGCCACTGGCCTGCAGAGCTTGTGGAGTCTTGCACTAGCCACGGTTGACGTCTACGCCATTATGGTCAAACGTTCGCTACAGAACCGTCGACTTGTGAGCTTGTTTGCAATCGGTGATGGGGTGAGAGATTACCACACTCTATGAATCATTTAGCCTCCCAATTTATCAAAAATTGTATGAGAAAAAGATGGATAACTAAGCAAATATTTTTTTATCAGGTGACATCGACGCTGACTTTTGCAGCGGCTTGTGCATCAGCAGGCATAACGGTTCTAATAGACAACGATCTGAATAGCTGTGCACAAAACCACTGTGTTCAGTTTGAAACATCAACTGCATTAGCCTTCATAAGCTGGTTTGCTGCTTTGCCTTCTTTTCTCTTCAACTTCTGGTCTCTTGCATCCCGTTGAAGATGCTGCTCCGCAAGATGCGTTTTCATGGTGTGTTTTCGCTGTATAGTGACTGGTTTTTCTTCTTCTTCGTCTTTCTTATTTGGGTTTGGATTCAACTTTCTTCAAACCCAATACCGGGAAACTGGGAATTGTTTTGTAGACCGACCTTAATCATTTTGTTGAACACTGACAAAGAATGGTTTGGCTTTGATCTATGATTGAAAAAAGTTCAGTGCTTTGATTCTTCTGGAACAACGAAATAAGAAGAGAGGACACAAAACAAACTGAATAGGAAGTGATGAAAACAGATACAATTCTAGAATCCAGAGATCGCCAGGCACATCCTCCTAAAAGCTCCCAATATAATACAAATCCTTCTCTCATTATCATCAAACTACTCGATCCACCGAGTATATAATAACGATTACTAAAGTAACAATTTTCAGAAACCAACCTCAAAAAAGACTAAACCCAGAGAGTCTCCAAGTAAGTTTCTACCAGATTTTGAGATTCTCTAGTCGCTCTCTTGCTGTCTCTGGTTCTCCTTTCGAATCCTTGGATGCTGTTTTCTCACTCTCTGAAATTGGTTTAGCACTTCCTTGTTCGATTTCAAGAGTATCAGGCAAGACTGGAGCTCTTTCCTCCTTTTCTTGGACCGATAATATCCGAGTCTCTTCTACTTCAATCGAGGGCTTCGCTGGGGTTTGGATATTCACTTTTCTAACAGGTAAAGGCTCTTCCTTTCTAATCAGTGGCGCAGAAGCAAAAACGGGCACCGCGGTTCTGATCGTGACAGGCGGCGCGATTCTCACGGGTGGTGCAGTCCGCATCATCGATGGAACATACACAGAAGGTAGCTGCTGAGTGTTTGTAGAAGGTGGAGGAGGCATTGGAGGTGCCGAGAAGACCGGTACAGCGGTTCTGATCGTGACAGGCGGAGCCATCCCGTGGCACGGCGATCTTAAATGCCTCATAGGAACATAAGGATGAGCTGCTGTTGTTCCTGTAGTTGCAAATCTCTGCTGAGGCCGGTAGCTGCGGTTTTCCAAAGCAGATGCTATGGTTCTGTCACCAGAAGTTGCTGCTAAGGATCTGCTTCTAGAAGAAGGTTTGGGGCAAATAAAGGGTAATATTCTCGATGTGGTTGCAGGAGAAGGCTGTGGACTCGTTGGTCTAGGGTTCTGCATGAAGAACCTCTTTGCAAATGGAACCGGGGCATTCGAAGAACTTCCCGTGCCAATATTTTCCTTAAGACGATAGTTTATCAAGGCTCTTGCTATAATCACCTGTTCTAGTTCGTCAATGTTCTCAGGCTCGGGCATTGAACTTGAAGTTTCTTTTGCCACTGTTACCAAAGAAGAAACATAAAAGCTCAAACAAGTCACACAAAAGTAAAACCAATATCAAAACTGGAGAAATCAAGTCAGGAAGAAGGACTCACATTGTTTTAGGGAAGACCAAGCAGCCATAGCAGCATTCTTCTCTGCTTGCTTCTTGTTCTTAGCCGGATCTCCTGTGAATGTGATCCCAGCCAATTCTACAGTACCAGTAAACACAGGTTGGTGGCCAAGACCAGACCTGAAGGTTGTGTATCGCGGTAGAGGAGCTCCTACTCTTTGAGCTATTTCTTGCAACAGATTCTTGTACACACCAGTCTCATCCTACACGAAACGATATCGCAAAAACAAAAAACAGAGCCCGGGACAAGTATGATCAGTCATGCAACAAGAAAAAGCATTTGACGACACAAGGAAGCATGCATCCAAATTCAAACCGATTAAACATAAGTGAGAAACAAAATCAAGCTAATAAAATATAACCTGAAGAATCAGATGAGCCAAAAGAATCTGAATAGTTCATTGTTCTGAAAAGCATCCCTAATCAATCAAATACATCAATAACCAAGAACATGATTCAAACTTTTGGATCCATAGATCATTACCTAATCTAAAGCATTGAGTTCCAGTTAAAACCCAGAACCCAAATCCCTAATAACCTAACCACAGACTAAAAACCAATCAGTCACCTGAAATCACATGCAAATTCGACACAAAACCAAAATCCACAGCTCGAGAAACCAGAAGCCCTAAGAGGAGGAAGAGAAGAGAAGAGAGAGTGAAGCAAAAACTAACCAAGATCCTAGCGGCTAGAGAGTGAGAAGGGCCACGATTAGAGAGCGCATTGAGAGCAACTTCAGCAGCAGAGTGCTCAGCTTGACGGAGAGTAGAACAGTACTGAGGACTCTCAAAGATCTCGCCATTGAAGTTAACCGTAGCCTTGAATCGCGGCGCGTGGTCTGGACCTTCCCTTATACAAGTATACGAAGGAAGACCAAAGCAGCTCCTCTGCGCCAGCTCCTGTAGCTGGTTCTTGTACATTTTCTCAAAATCAAAAACACCCAACTCTCTTCGATTTTCCCAAACACACCGATTTCGGAGAGATCAAAGCTTCGTTTTTTAGGGTTTTGTTTCCATCACTCGGCTTCTCCTTCTTCCAATCATTGAAAATCCCAAACTGGGTTTTGCTTGGTTGGTGAGTAAACACAGCCCAGGTGTGGCCGGAAATGGAGATGACGAAGACGAAATCAGAGGAAATTTAGGGTTTTTGCAGAGAGAGAGAAGAGAGAAGAGAGGAGCGAGGAGAGAGAGAAGGGAAGAGAGAGGAGGGAGAGAGAGAGAGTGTGGGGTTTTTGATTTTAATGAATAATAATTAATGGAGAATTTAATATCTGCTTTATTTTGCTGGTAGTCAACTGAACGTTAGCCTGCATGGATGTGATATTTTTTTTCTATTTTTTCGTTTTTTTTTCTATGTTTGTTTCTTTATACAAATGTATTTGTCTCGAATTAAGACTGTACATACATTTACTTAAAACGGTACGCTACTAGATAAATACGAAAACAAATATATGTTTTCTAAAACCCTGACCAATTAGATGGTTTTTAAATTTGTGGTTAGGTTTAGATTTATGTAAATCCATAAGATTTTAAACCAGATAAAAATTCACAAAAAACAGTTAATTTAAATGATTCAAATAATTCGGTTAAAAGTACAATATGATAAGTTAGTAATTAAGAAAGAATTATCTTGTTGGTGTAGATCAGGATCTCAAACATAGAATTATCTTTCAACGTGGCAAAAAAATCTAGATTTTTATGAGTTTTAAAGATTCGGTTTGAGTTACGGTATTGCCGGTCCAATCTTTAGTCTGGAATACGATCATCACCGGTTTGAAATCATTCCGATTAAAAAAAAATCACTAGTTTTTTCGTCAATAATTAAAAATTATAAAATACAAATTGAAAAAAAATCGTTTTTTTTTAATTTTTCTAATATTTTGCCTTGACTTTTGATTAAATATTTTGATATTTTTTATGCTTGTGATGTGTCGGATAACATTTTTTTTCAAAGGTTTTATTATTTCTACATGTTATTGTATATATACTTTGTCTATCATAATCATGTATGATAAATATAATTTTTCCTCAAAATTCATATCTATACTTACAAAATTTCAAAAACTCTTGAATCGTGTTTAATCTGATTGAATCGTACAGACTCAGTAACTTATCCGACTTGTAAATAGGATTTTTTTTTTTTAAACTTGGATTTAACATAAATTTCATATCTGAAAATTTATGCCAAGTTTTAAAAATAATGATTTAGGTGTTTGTTTAGATAAACTTTCGTTGCCACGATACTAATTGAAACATTGGATAACACTTGCTTAATTAATGACATGAGAACATTGTTTAGGATTTTGTTTTATTGTAAGTTTCGTGAGACAATTGTTCGCCATTCGCCACGATTTTGATAAAAACATTGGAGCAAATTTCCTAAGATAACACCATAAACATTCTGTTTTGATTCGTTTAATTAATGTCTTGAGGATCTATTTCATTGTATAGTTTGGAGAAACTCTCTTTGGTCTGAGAGGGTTTCCAACACTTTCTAATGGTACCAAAGTTCAACACTACAATATTAGAACAACAGGGTTCTCACCAAAATTAGATATGCTTTATTTAGCATTTCAACGGTTAAATTTATGTTCGACCAATGTAGAAACTAGTGGAAAGTCGTATTCCACAATAAAAAGGAATATGAAAATGAAAAAGAAAGAAAATAAAATACAAAAACAGCTGCAAACCTAAGAAGTAGTGCTTCCTTTATTTATTTTTTCCTCATATATTAAATTAAATATGTTCACACACATCTAAAGAATAATTTTAGCTTTTGATCCAATTTTGAAATATGTCCACACAAGTCAATGGGTGGAACAAATGAGAAGTCGTGAAATTACTAAAAAGCATATTTCGTCTCTAAGAGATGAGGGGCAGTATCGTAATAAACAGTTTGAGTGTTTTGCAGTAATAAAAGGTGGAAATTATAATCATAGTTAAGCTTAGTGGCCAACATTAAACTTTTTAATTTGTTTTTGTTGTTTTATTTTAATCTCCCAAAGTCGATGAAGTTTGACTGATCATTTTTCATCACATCACCACTCGTCTGCCGCATTAATTTGTACTAACTAGTCATTTTTTCTTATATTGACTAGTTTTACTGTCGTGCAATGCACATAATTTACTCCTTTTTAGAATTATGGAAAATAAAATAAATTATGTATACTAAATTAGAAGATTATAAAATCAAGAAAAATGAAAATTTTGAATTTTTATTTAATCTGATTTTCAAAAACAGTTGTATTTTACTTAATTTATGGCATTATTTTGTAGCCAAATACTTAAAAGGGAATATATAGGAAGAGAGGATCAATTAAATTTCCAACGCTCTTAAGAAATTAAAGATCGAAAAAATCAGAGGAATTAAATTATCTATTTCCTTTGGTCACCCCTTTTGTTACCTATTTAATGAGGAATTAAATATGTATTTAGTTCGTAATTAATGTGTAACTATATGTTTACCTGGTCATAATATATTAGTATTAAAAGCAGGAGCATTTAAGCAGGAGCATTTAATTAGAAACACTGTATTAACCCTTCTTCATCCGTAATGTCTAGAGAAGATAAAACAAATTCATATTTTGTCCCAAGGTCATTTATCTGGATTTCTTGGATTCGCTTAAGAGTTAAGTAAGTCACAAGAATTAAATAGTAGTAACGTATAGTATAATATAGAAAATAAAGATTTGCCAAATATTGTGATGAACCAAAACACTGTAGAGGTAAAATGATTTAAAACCCAAAAAATACACCACTCATTAAAACTCAAAAATATATTAAAAAAAAAACCATTAACGATTGTTTTCCAGAATATTGAGAGAGATATTGGTAAATATGTTTAAAAGTATTTACTATGAAGATCAAGACTTTTTGTTTGCTGAGATTGGTAATCGGCCATCGTATGCATGGAGAAGCATTATGTATGGAAGAGATTTGCTGGTTAAAGGTCTGAAGAAAAGAGTGGGCAATGGTTGTTCG
>OVAY01002504.1:0-17284 GCA_900406395.1 Kernera saxatilis | reverse complement strand
GTCAGAAAATGATCATTAAAGTCATGGAGGTCGAATCTCCGCCGCAATCTCCTCCACCTTCTTCGTCTCTGCCAGCTTCCACTCACAAGGCCAAGAGCAACGACGCCGTGAGAAAAACGACCCGGTTCTTTGGTGCCGGTTTAGTTGCAGTTTCGATTCTGGTTTTGACGGTTTTAAGTCTAGTGTAGTGTTGGTTAGAGAATGGAAAACCATATGACTCGGTTATGGGGGTTCAGCCGTGGATTTAAGTCCGGTTTAAGTTTTTGTGGTTAGTTAGTTTATTAACAACTTTAAAAATAATTGAAATGTCTTATTTAAAAAAATTAGTTGCCGCTGATTTTATAAGTCTAGTAAACTTAATTAGTTACCGTTGATTTTATAAGTACTAAACGTTATGGTTATTGGAATACTAAGACCCGTTTGTGATATTTGTTCTTTCTTATTTTTTTCCCAAAATTACATACTTTTGTTTTAAGTTTTCATACATGGTTTTGTCTATATTCTTTTTGGATTTCCAAAACTTTGTTCCATAGATTGATTATTTCCTTCTTTCATGTGTGTACTCACATTGTGTTCAAAATAAAATTGCTCCTCGTTATCGTCATTCAATTTTGTATAAGTAAGTAACTAATTAAAAATTAAACGAACTTTTTGGGTGAGATTAGTGCGTTGACAATATACTTTTATTTTAATACTGTATACTGGATATATTCTTTTTTTTTTTTTGGTTTAATATTAGGTTAAGTATATATATATACAACGACTTATGATCTAAATAATACAATTATTCTTCGATACACTTTTGTCATGTTATTAGAGCACGAAACTTCCTAAAACTATGATCTCTAGTTCTGTTCGCAATCGTGAACAGATGGATTTAAGTCGGCCACTTGCGACTTTGTTTTTCTGATTACGAGGGAATGTACCGGTTTCGTGACATCGAGACTGTGACTTCTTTGCAAGACGAGTGTTCGTGATGATCTGGCTTTGTGGCATCACCCATCTTCTCACGTTATTGGAATGGTTCCCAGAGTTAGTAGCTCTTCTAATAATAGCAATGAGTTTTTGTGATGTTTGTCTTATATACTACGAGAAAAACAATGATTTCCAACCGTATTATTGATCGGAAAATGGTTGGAAAAGGGTGTCTCCGACCATTTTCCAACGATGAAATTTTTGTCGAAAATTGTTTTGATCGAAAATCGGTTGATAGTTTTCAACCATAAAAACCATCAGTAAATCGGTTGGAAGAAATGGTTAGAAATCGGTCAGAAATGTACCAATGAATTTCCAACCTTTATAAGTAGTCGGAAATATTTTCCAACCAATATAATTTTCGACGATTTTCTAACGCAAATATTTATGATAAAGCTTCGACCAATATTACTTTTGACCGTTTTCCAAACGATTTCCAAACGATTATTATTTCCGACCGTTTTCCAACCTGATTTATTTTCATCCATTTCCAACACGTCTCATTTCCGATCCTTACGATGACTTTAAAAAATATTAATTGTTAATTATTTATATTTAATAAATATTAATTTGAAAACAAAAGTTAAAAAAATATTTAAAATAATATTCAAAAATCATAATTAAAACAATAAAACTTATTTGAAAGAAAGAGTGAAATGTCAAAAATAATCTCTAAATTACATGAAATTTATGCTATGCATGAGTGTGTCTTTATCATCATCATCCGAGTGGAAAATGCAACTCCGGAAACTTGTCAGGATTTAATACAAGGGTATGGTGCGATCCTTGGATCCCTGATCTTCCCAATAAAAGATAATGGTTGTTACTGGGATCCTAATCTCTATGTCAACCATCTAATCGATTTTGCATCAAAGGAATGGAAGGTTGACTTAATTCAGGAGTTGACGACATCCCCTTGGTTTTGGGACAGAAGCCGAGCAGAGCTTTTAAGGTGGACGGCAACAGCTGGATCCACACAAAATCAGGACATTACACAATGAAATCTGGTTATATTTGTGCAACATCTTTGTTAAGGTTATGCTTCCAACTCAAAATCAATTGGCAATGAGTGGATTGATCCATATTCCTTATATATTACTCAAGGTCCCTCCCAACTTCCGATGTGGGACATTCTTCACAATCTCCGTCGTTTAATGCGGGAGTAGTGAAGTGTCTGGAGCCCAGCACGACTAAGCTGAACTGTCAAGTTTGAACGTTAAAATCCCCCAGAAAGATCAATATACTAATTTAATCTATAAACATCTAAACCACTAAAAATCATCTAAACTCCGATTATATATTTTAGACGTTAGACGCTGGATCACCATCCACTTGAGCGTTTCGTGTATTTTTTGTTTTAACACTGTTGAGAAGTATATATGCGATAGATAGGGGTGGAACGGATCCCGCGGATCCGAACTTTTACTATCCGGATCCGAATCCGTGGCTTCCGGATATCCGCCCAAATATTAAGATATCCGCGGATATCCAGATCCGGATCCAGATTAGAGAAAAAAAAATATTAAATATTAAATATAATGATGAAATTAAAAATTTTTAAAAATATTTTTTTTTAAGAAATAAAATATGATCTCATTAAAATTTATTTTTTTCGGATCCGTGATTTTACTATCCGGATTCGGATCCGCGTCCCCCCTGATATCCGAATTTTCGGATCGCATCGGATCTCGCATTCCGGATAATAATTCCACCCTAGCCATAGATAAGATATTGTCAACAGCACACAGAGTCAATGATTTTATTATATTTGTCACACTATCAAATATAAGAGTAATCATAAGTATACATACATCCACAACCAAATCATTAACCACGCTTAAGTTTCTCAATTTTTGAAAATTAAAAACACATCACACACTTTTTTTGTTTTTGACATCAGACACTTAATATCATCAACAAGAAACAAAAATTAGATTACTCACTTTGGTCCCCATCACTTTAGTTATGTGATACTTCATCGAATTTCAGCTCTAATAATTGTACATAGGATCATAAGTTCCGTGGAGTTGTACACCGCATTCTCTTACCAAACTGTTTTCATACGAGGTTTTGAACTTAAAGGAAAGCTCTGTGGAAGTCGCTTCAACTTTAGCATTAACTTCGAATATGCACATATGACCCTTAAAGCCTGAATTTAGATCAAGATACCTTGGTGTACACTTAACAGTGTGGCCATTATGTTTGTCCTCGATGCAAGTAGTTACCCCAACAGTGTAATCATCTTTGTCGTCCTTATATGCGAACAAGAGGCAAACCTTAAATATGAAGTTTGTAGGAAAAAGCCTCTCATTCAACTTTACTGTCACAGAATCTCCAATAGCTTGGTAGGTGAAGAAGTACAGAGGCACTTCCTTACCGGGCAAGATGGCATATTTACAAGTTGGTGTCTGAATTATGAGGTCTCTTGCTTCTTTGTTCAGTTTGAAGCAGTTGGTAAAGTTGAGAAGACCAAACTCTGATCTGTCAGGCGACCAATATAGTGTCTCCAGAGACTCACAATCTTCAGCATCAAGGTCTTCTAGGGCATCTGGAATGTGTTGGAGGGATACCAGCTTTCTGCATTGGTTGAGTGTAAGTTGACGAAGATCAGAGAATCTCTTCATCCATGGAGGAGTTTCTTGTGTCTCTTTACCGCTCAAGCGCAGCAATGTGATGCTGGAAAAAGCATGTGGGAATTCCTTTAAGTTTTCACAATCTGACATATCCAATTCACCAAGACAAGGCATGGTCGATGAAGTTATTTCTTCTATTGCAGTTCCACTTAGCTTGAGAACCATAATGCGTGTGGAAATCTGAGGAAAACTTTTTAATAAGGAGCAATCAGTGAGATCAAGTTCCATGAGGGATTCCAAGTTGATGTTGGCTGGAAGAGCCTCTAGCTTTGAGCATCCCGCCATTGGCAACTTCCTGAGTTTATGAAGGTTTCCAATAGAGGATGGGAGTTTCACCAGACTTGAACAATCTCTGAGATCCAATTTTCGGATATTAGTAAGATTCCCAATAGAGGAGGGGAGCTCCTTCAGATTTGAACAACCACGAAGACTTAATTTTTCAAGATTAGTGGCATTTCCAATAGAAGAAGGGAGATCCACTAGACTTGAACAACCATAAAAACTCAATTCTGTAAGATTCATAGTGGTATTCCCAATAGAGGAGTTGAGCTCCAGTACCAGACGTGAACAACCATAAAAAGTCAGTTCTTGAAGATTAGTAACATTCTCAATAGTGGATGGGAGCTCCATCAGACTTGAGCAATTATCAAGATATAATCCCCCAAGATTAGTGGCATTCCCAATAGAAGAAGGGAGTTTCACTAGACTTGAACATTTTCTAAGATTCAATATATGTAGATTACTGGTATTCCCAATAGAAGCGGGGAGTTCTTTTAGACTTGAGCATCCACTAAGATCCAGTATATATAGATTATTGGCATTCCCAATAGAAGCGGGGAGCTCTTCCAGACTTGAGCATTCACTAAGATCCAATATATATAGATTAGTGGCTGTTGAAAGATCAGGAAGCTCCTTCAGGTTTTGAGAAAAACTTAAATTCATCTCCCTGAGATTTCTAAGCGGCTGTACAAAAACAAATAATTACAAGTTTAGAAGTGAAGGTATTTAAAGGCCTTGTATACACATAAACCGAAATATCATAATCAATAGTTTTTTTTTTTTAATTTCAGATATTAATAATAGAAGTAAATAAATAACCATTACTTACTTGAATTCCATCCCACAACTTCTCAAGTTTGCTGTACATCATGGATAGTTTGACAAGGAAATTAGTTCCGAACTTAGAGGGCAAACTTGTCGATTGAAAATATTTCCAGTCTAGCATTCTAAGTTTTCCAGGCAGACAGGTCTGACCTCGCGGTAAGTGCAATACGCCGCCATATAATCTTAAGAATTGAAGATTAAACATTCCTTGGAAGGCTCTTTCACTTATTTCTAATTCTCCATCGATCTTATCATAGAGACTTATGCCTAAAACACTTCTACTACCCTGAAAGGTTATGGACATAAATAAATAAGGGTAGATACGGTTAGTTGTCAAATGAACTCAATTTGTATGAAGAACAAGACAATGAAGGACATATGTAAATACTTACTGTATTTTTAGTGAATACTTCACAAATATCTTCAATATCAACCAAAAATTGACGTTGCCCAGGCTCAGTGGATTGTTTCTGAACAATTTCCCTACCCAGTTGTACCAGCAGATTATGCATGTCAATGAATGTGCTCTCCGAACCCATAGATATAATAGATTTATCAGCTAAGACGTGAAGCCCTTGCATCACATCAGGAAACTTCATTTTAAGTTGCTCTTCTACGAATGTAATTCTATGTTTGTTGAAAAAGCAAGCTATATGAAGGAATATCTCTTTATCTACATCAGATAAGGCATCGTAACTGAACTTCAGAATGCTCTCAATATTTCCGTCAAGACGAATTCTTAACCTTTGTAGTGCCATCGTCCACTCCTGCTTGGACTTTCTCCGGAAATGGGATCCCATAACCTTTAGTCCCAAAGGGAGTCGACCTGAAAGTTGTGTAACTTCTCGAGCAAGCTCCTCAAAACCATCATATGGGGACTTTTGACCAAAAGCATATATGCAAAACATTTCAAAGGCCTCTTTATATATCGGATAGTCCACCTTGTAAATATGTTCGATCCCATGTTCCCTCAAAAGTCCTCGATTTTGTGTTGTGATGATAATCCGACTCCCAGAACCAAACCACTGAGTCTCTTCTGCCATGGCATCTAGTTGTACTAAATGATTCACATCATCAAGCATGATGAGCACTTTCTTGTCATTCAACCTGTTTTGTGCAACTCCTAAGTGAGGAACCTGGATATCGTTCTGGCTAGTTATTTGAGACAAAAACTGTTGTTGTAGGTGCATCTTTGTATTGTGGTGATCCGAACAAGTTGGTATTGTGTACGTTTCTTTGATACTCTCCACAAAGGCCTTAAGTTGGAAACGGTTTGAGATTTGGTGAAAGAGAAATCTGGCTATGGTGGTCTTGCCAATTCCAGGAGGACCCCAAATACCAATCATCCTCACTTCTTCCAAATCTAGGCGTAGAAACGGTTCCATCTTTTCCATATGAGCTCCCAATCCAATTAAGCTGTTGAAATCATTTGATGGCGTGGAATGATTCAGCAGATTTGAAATATCACTAACGATTTTTTCAATCATGGCCGCATCAGTATCCCTAACAAAAAGGGAGGATCAATACATTCATTATTATTTTTGGCTCAAAAAATACGTATACATATTTTAGGTAGAACTATGTCTTCGAACCATTAAGGGCAATTAAGATTAAACGAACTAACCATGTGTTTGAATCATAACCGGCCACTGTTGCTACTTTCGCGAAAGCCTCTCTCCATGTTTTAATGTCTTCTCCTCTTTTATACTTACAAGTGTTTCTGAAGACCTTGCCGAAATCTCCAGTAAGCTTTTTTACATGAGATGGATCCACTTTGTAGAAAACGACAATCACCTTTTGACCCAACTCTTCCCTGCACTTCATAATCTGCACCAACTCATCAAGACACCATGACGAAGAAGCGTAGTTCTCTGAGAGCAAGACGATTGCGATCTTGGAACCTCTAATCGCCTGAATGAGTTCTGGACCGATGGATTTTCCTCTCTTTATATTGTTATCAATGAATGGCGTGATTTGTTTTCTTTGAAACTCCTTGTAAATGTGACTGAGGAAGTCTTTGCGGACATCTTCCCCGCGGAAGCTTGGAAAGACATCGTATTGTCGTGAGAGAGATGAAGAAGACATAGCTGATGAAAGAGATGAAGAAGAAAAAGAATCAATTTCTTTGTCATCTTGATGGGATCTGAATTTTCTAAAAAGAATGAAGAAGCTTATTGCAGCAGCAACTGTGGAGAGCGACAAAAAAGAATCCATAATTTAAACAAAATGATGCAGAGCTTTTTTAGGTTCTCATAAAGATATGTGAAGGATGAAATAACAAATAAGAATCCATAATTATGATGCAGAGCTTCATATTTTCCGATGCTTAGAGAAACGGAATCCTAACATTTGAAAAGTAACATCTCTGTATTATTATTTGAGGAACATTTCTATAAAAACTAACTTAAAAATGATAAGATATTACAAAAAAATGTCATTGAAGAATAGACAATTTCAACCAATTTATTAAGAATAGAATAGTCAAATCATTTTTTAACTAATTTACTCACAAAATATAATATATTTTATTTATTATATTTTAAATAAAATTTTATTTATTTATTTTTTGTTGGAACAAAAAATAGAATACTTTATTAAGAATAGAATAGTCAAATCACATATGTAGAAGATTTATATAATAAATATAGAAATGTTTTAAAATATCACAAATTTTTAAATTTTTATATAAAAGTGGAGTAGTTTTATAATAAATATGTTTCCAAATGTTATTAAAAATCAATTGAATATTTTGTATGATATTTTCTGTTTAGTTTTATTGCTCATTGAATATAAATTTTTTTTTTTTAATTTTATAATATTATTTTAATAAATTTTTAGCTATTTATGTCAGATCCGGATAAGATCTGAGTATCTGCGTGTATAAGCGGATCCATACTCAGATAGTAATTTTTTGGATCCGACAAATCAATTCCAGATAATATAAAATTCTACGATATCGGATCCGTATCCGGCCGTAATACTGGCAAAAAAGTTGAATCATAAGAAAACAAATTAAATTAGTAATATCTGTTAGGATTTTTTCCTCCAAATCAGACTGGTCAATTTATGGGAGTTTGCCCGCCAAATACTTTTCTGTTAAACGGTTTTTCAATTCAAGGCTCAACATTTTTCAGTCAAATGCTTTTAGCAATTGTGCATTCTCATCATGGGCCATCTGTCTTTGCTATCATTTTGGAAACCAACTTGGATGTTGAAACAAGATTAAATTCGTTACAACCAAAGGAATTGGAACTTTGCGATAATCCCTTAAAATATGGAGTCAATGATCAAGGCCCGACACAAAATAGTTGACTTTTGAGAAGGAGATAGTAAACGTGAAACGCATAACAATCGATAGAGCCGTCTGTTTTTTTTTTTTGGTTCAATCGATAGAGCCGTCTTTTAGCATGTGCGAGTGGAACAATAGAACAGTGTCCCAATTCGAAAATGAAAATTAAAGTTATTTTTTTTTTCAAAAATTAATTTATCATATTAAATATATCTTTAAGAAAATTTTGAACATGACCTACAAATAGTTTGAGACGACGACAATCATTTGGAGATAAGTCAACCAAAGAAGAAGTCTTTTTGAGTTAAAACAAAAAAAAAAAGAAAAAAGAAGAAGAGGTCTCTTTAGACAAATAGTATAAGGGCATTAATATATTGGATTTGCTGATTTGGGAAAACTTTGGATTGCTTACAATTTACGTATATGAAGTTACACAAAATTTTATTTTCAAATACCAAACCAAAAACATATTCTGTTAACAAAAACCAAAAACAAAAAATAACATATCCATAACCGAACTAAAGTGTAGGCCAAAATAGTGGATACCTACCATTTTCAAAAAGTAACTTGGATATTGAAAAAAAAGGTTAAATTTGTTACAACCAAAAGAGTTGGAACATCGCGATAATCCCTTAAAATATGGAGTCAATGATCAAGGCCCGACACAAAAGTAGTTGACTTTTGAGGAGGAGATAGTAAACGTGAAACGCATCACAACCAACATTTGGAAACAAGTCAACCAAAGAAGAAGTCTCTTTGAGTAACAAAGAGAAAGAAAAAGAACAAGAAAAATAAAAAGAAGAAGAAGAAGTCTCTTTGAGTAAAAAAGAAAAAGAAGTCGTCTCTTTAGACAACAATAGAAGGGCATTAATATACTGGATCGTTTATGTGGAAAAACTTTGGGTTGCTTACAAAATTGTACGTTGTCAACTAGGTTATTCAATACCTCTCAATCAGGTTACTCATACCTCTCCACTTGGTTTGGGTATATCCAATTCAGTCATTATCCACTTCGTATCTAGCTGTGAACACGCGATGTTGTTTTTCCACTTTAGCCTTACTCTTTTATAATCTCTGTAATTTTTCTAATTTTAACTCGCTTGTATTCTCCAAACGTTATCCCATTAAGGGGAAGGAAGAAATGAATTATACAGGTTAAAAAAAAAAAAAAAAAACTAGGTTATTCACGGTGCCGTGTACGGGTATATGATATTAATTAAACAAATATTTGCTTTCATATATAATTATGTGAAAATATTTTTGTTATTGAAATATTTTTGAGCATTGGAAGTCCACAAAAATTTACCTTTCCGCAAGAGATTTGTCGACGGGTTTTTCAGAGTACCATAACCTTTCACAAATCTAATATAATATCCCATGAACCCCATTACCCCAAAAAACCTCTGACCTCCTTAATTGACTTAAGAGTTGGCCATTTCGTTATACTTGGATCCGTAGCCACTCCTTGATAGAAATGATGTGGCCCAAATTATCCACTTGTTTTTGAGCAAGCATACATTTCTTTTTATTAGCAAAAGCAAAAATGTGTTGTTCTGCAAAAAAAATTCAACACATTTTAACTATTAAAGTTGACACCACTGGTGCAAGAAAGTAAGGTTGCAGGAGATGCAGAGAAACTTCTAACTATTAAAGTTTATGTTAGTAAGACAGACAGAACGATTCTTTGTGCTGAGTGCAGAGAAGATTTTGTTGATTTTCTATTCAGTTTTCTCGCCATACCGCTTGAGTTTGCTTGGGAACTTTCTATTGACAATGTGAATCTGGGCTGCGTTGGAAATCTGTGTAGAAGCGTGAAAGTTTCAAGCTTTGAGAAGCAGAAAGAAGCCACAGTTTCTAAATGCATGCTTCCTTGTTATTATAACTAGGTAATTACCAGTGCTACGCTGCGGGATTTTTTTTTTCATATTTTTTTTCCTTATTTAGGTAAGTATTTGTGCTATGTTGCAAGATTTTTCTGTTCGTATTTTTTTTCTTATCTAAGTATTCGTACTTTTTGTTAAGTTGAAATGTACTTCAAAGTACATGTCTCTTAGTATTGAGATTGTTGAATATTTTTCTAAAAATCATATTCTTAATTGGTGATGTCGCCTTTTATGCTTGCAATTTCACGCTTTTTTTTAGGTGACTCATAATAGTGATATAGAGTTGTATGTGACAAAACATATTTTGGTAGATAAAATGCCAACATTTTTTCCAAACTTTGTTAGAAAACATTGTTAGGGTCAAAGTAATACAAGAAGCTTCTCAATTCAATATATTTGATTATAGGATAAAAGGATGAATAAAGCAAATTTCTTTCCCGAAAGCATCAACTCTTCTTGCCTTACGAAAATGAGGTATTGTGGCTGCATATGATTACAAGGACTGAAAACACAACCTCTGTAAACCCATTCAACATGACATTCGAACATATATAGTAATAATTGTTATTCTTGCATTTTTACATTCTTATCAAAGCAGATCAATCACGTCATAAATAGTAATCGAGAAGATCAAGTTCATCAATAAGAAGTGTGCAACGTTTTTCATTACCTTTTCATTCCTTTTGCAAATCTCTCATTCACAAAGTCCAAAGAATTCTTCCAACTGACATGATGGACTCTGTGTTCATAAAGTACACGAAAGAGATAAATATTAGTTACAAATCAAAGAGTTCCCAACATATATAATCAAGGGAAATTATTTCTTTAAATTTGAGATTTTTAAGTAACTTTGTAAAAATTTCGAATGTACTTTGTAAAAATTAATCATTAGAGATAAAAACCTTTTTGAATATAATGATTTTTTTTTCAAATATCTAGGGAGAAGAAGAAAGTGAAATTCTACTACGCGAACATTCCTTGTTTCTCCTTTTACATACCTTGTTTCTTTCATTTTCTGCCAATAAAAAAAATCCATTAAAAGTCTTTCATCTTTTTATTAACTTCAGAATTTTTCTAAAGATGAGATCTCTTCATGAAATTTAAATGTGTCTTTCCACTATCATTGCTTAAAAACAATTGGCTACTATTTTGTTTAGTTTGAATTATAATCTAAGAGACTGTCAGCCTATTACTGACTTATGAATGTCAATTTTACTCTGTCGAGAATCTCAAATGTAAACATGTGGGTTGAGATTTTAATTTTATGAAATTATAATTTGTACATGGCGAGCATTGGTCTTTGAATGCAATATTACGAAGAAAAGGTACATACCTGGCTATATCAAGGGAAAATCTTAGAATTTTGATGGAGAGAGACGTCATTTCTTTTGAAGATAACTCCAGAAGTCACCTTGACACTTTTTTTTTTTGTTCAAACTTCCTTTGCTTCGATCAAAAACTGTTTTGGTGAAGTACAAAAGACCATAATACTTCTTTAGCTGAGCCATATGGTTGCTCGCTACGGGATCGAGGAATGAATCTAACAGAAAACACATCAAAAGACAGAGATAAAGAAGCAATATCAGATAGGACTCCAAAGTCACTTCACCACAAAATTATTTTCAAGAGTCCAAAAATGGTATGATGAGACAAAATCTTGTAAGGCGAAAAAATGGAGAAGCTTACTCTATGACACAACTCGGTTAGTTATCGAGCAAGTTGCCAGAAAAGTTGTGGTGCTAGAACACTTCCACCGGTAAATCTATGCTGATCCTTGAGGGTACAAGTTAGAATCCACCGAGAATTTGAGAGACATAAATAAGCATATGATACGACATTGATGATAGTGATTAAAGCTCTCGGGGAGATGAAACGGCCTAATCATAAAAAATGGGAAGATACTTGGAATTCTCAATTATGAAATGGAAGTCATCTGGTCCAACTTTTTAGTAAAGTTTGATTCTTCTAGTAAAAGAATTTATTAGAGACTTACATAATTGAGTAATAAATTAGCCAGATCAAGAATTTGACACAATTCATGCACCTCTCAGTTGCAGCTCGTCTGAAATAAGAGAGATCGATCGTTGTTATTAATTGGAAGGGAGAAAACCCCAAAAGCCAAAAGCATTAAGAGAACAATCGTTTGAAAACCATAAACAAAACCAACATCAGCGCCTGAACTCTACATTTTAAGAAACGATTCTAAAAATTGTAACCCAATATAAAGTTTCATATTGCCAACAATGAAATTTCAAACTATTGTTAGTAGGAAGAGTAGACGAATCCAGACTTGCATTAAGAGACATATAATAAGAAAGCAAATGGACCTCTAACTCTAGTTTCATTCTCCTTTTCTCGCTCACTCTTTGACGGACAATGATTCCACAGGAGTGGTCCGAGTGAAATTTCTCTTATGTTGCAAGTCTTCATTCTTTTTTGAGTATTTTCTTCTCTGCCACACCTTTTTATTACATAATGTGATATTTTTCAAAGAAACTATTCTGTAAAATTACTATCTTTTCAAAATTTGGGGATATCATCATCTCGTGACGCTCCGCAAGCTCTTCTTCTCCTATGAAAGAGGAAAAGGGATGCAGATGACATTTTCTCAAAATCAAATAATTATCTACCATTTAGAAAAAAAATAAAAATAAAAATAAACACCTACCACATGTCAAAAGCAAGATCGAATATGTGAAACAAAACATCTCAACTTAGAGCATCTGTCTAGGTCTTCCTTTCTCAACACATCCAGACAACTTAGCCCCTTTCGTTTTCCTCTTCTTTCCCTCCTTTTCTCTCTCGGATCATCCACATGACGAGAGCTTGAAAGACGATAATACAAAAAGAAGAGGAGAAATTAATAACTTCAAAGACACGCTTTGGAATTGTCATATTCTAGAATGAAAAATTGATTTCATTTTGACATAATCAAGACTTGAAAATAAATAGAGAAGACGAAGGAATGAGAACAACAATTAGAGGGATGATGTGTATTATTAAAATAATTTGATTGTTTTTTAAGATTAATGTTTTTTTCTTATGTGTCAGCTTCTCCTAACACAAAATAGCTTATGTGTCAAGGTTGGAGAGACACACTTATATTTTTATAGTATTGATTTCAGGGCACAACTGCTTGGTATTGTCATCCAGGAAGGGGCAGAATTTGAATGTTTGATGCGTAACGAATATAGTTTAACGTTGTAATATAAGTTTGCCAGAAAGATCAAGAAGGATGTGCTTTCGAATGGTGAAAGGATAGTAAAATTCACTCTAAAGGATCCAAAATCCGTTTTTGGCTCCTCAAGTTATGGTGGCGTTGGATTTGTAAAGGGAGAGACAAACTTCTTAGTGTCAGATGATCTGTTTATCACACCTATGAACTCATCGTCAATAATCTCATTATTAAGCAAGTTGCAGATGAACATCAGTGATCTCGAGGAGCAAGTGATTAACATTAGCAAAGCAGAGGTATGCTTTTATTTCTTCTTTTTATCCTTTTTTTCGCAGAACAGCACATTTTTGCTTTTGTGTTTGCTGACCATCGTTTCCATAGCTTCTTTATATGTATGTGGATACCTATAAGATCTCACACTAATGGCACCATACCTTGGCAGGAGTTTAATAGCATATTCCCTTCCACTAAGTGGTGGTAACACAAAAGGCTATGCAAACACCTTCTTGAAGCTCTGTAAAATTGTTGCAATCTGTTATGAACTAAGCCACAACTCAACTGAATACTCCTTTATTAACTACTGTCAACGAAATTCCAAAGAGAAGAACACCGATTACAAAGTATCAAGTTCAGATCTCATATCGATCTAGCTACAGACTCATATCGCCTGAGAAATCATCAGAAGCATGAACATAAGAGAAATGAAAACGAGAGACACACTATTACTTATTCACTCTCTCAGATCGTAACAGCAAACCCTCCTAGAGAGACCGAGTCTTTGCTTTTCTTAATTCAGCCCCTCGTCCTTCCCGCCACTGCCAACGTCACTATGCTTCTTCTGCCTCCGAACGTAAGCCTTTAAGGGCTTATCACAATCCCTTCTGGAATCGGCATTCTGCAACAACTGGTGATTATACAACTCCATTTCCTCTCCTTTAGACTGGATTGAGTAACTGTGAGACAAAGAATTGAGAGACAGTTTTGGAGCATGAAACATTGGATCCCCATACAACGTTACTAACTTGCCTTGATGCATAAAAGTCAGTTCTTTCAGCTTCAATCAATTTTACGTTTCCCAGGAGTTTCCAACCATTGTATCTCTAGGATAACATCAACACTATATATCCAACATTAAAGAGATGGTTATAAAAAAAAACATTAAAGAGATAAAATGAAAAGTAAAACAATTGAAAACCCACCTTTTTACACACACCCATTCCCTTCACAGCCAAACTCGTTCCAAACAAAACCACTAATTCAGTCTTCCCAATGTCGGATCGTGGAGAAGCGTTAGAAGTTTGGCATTGTTAAAAGGTTTTCCATATTTAAATCCCTGAAAATTTGGGCACGGCAGATTTCATTTGAGGGTGGTATGAAGTCATTCCAATCAGCGACTAAAAAGTTATGCTAGTTTTTGTGAAAACAGATCGCCCCAAATTTCTATAGACTTGACCCAATCCGAACCTAGGCCTGTAAATATCTATTTCTAGCCACTTATTTAGGCTCGCTGCATCTCCCTAGAGATAATCTCTGAACCCTAGCTTTATTTTGTTAATCTAATTATACATTCTTTTCAATCTCTTTACTTGCACTCTTAAATTTTGTGTGAGTAGTTTCACATAGTTTGGTTTTAGAACAATAAAAATTTTATTTGAGTAATTTCATTGAGTAAATCAGAACAAGAAAAAATTTTATTTTGTTTTTATAAAAGCTTTTTCCGAAACAATTGGTTTTTATAAAAAGAAAAACAGAACGAAAGCAAAAAAACAAAATTATTTTGTTTTCAAATTTTTGTGGAAGATCAAAACTGAAACAAAGCAATTAAATTTTTATAGGTTTTTTTTTGGAGATTTGGTCTAATAATCTAAACAAATTATATAATTCTAAAACTAACCCATGTTTTTAAAATTTTGAAAACTAACCTTTTTAACAAATAAAATTTGAAAATTTACATTTACAATAATTTCATTTTGAATAGATAGGATAAATTATAGATCACTGCTAATTCGTATAGTCTCCCAAAAAAAGATATGTTGCACTATTTAATTTCACTAACGACTCATGCATATCAAGATTGCACATGAGTTCCACCATCGCTTTGACTATACATAATTACGTGGTTGATATTTCAGATTTTATGACCTTCTTCATATTTTGCAATTGAAGATTACAACTCATTTTCAGCCATGTAATGACAAAAGATCATTCAATTAATTAGAACATAAAAATTAGCAAAAAAAAAGTAACTAGAACATAAATGTAAATATTTCAAAAAAAATATTTCAATATATAAGCTTGAACAAGCTCATTGGAGACAAGTCATCATCATTTGAAACATATATTTCTTCTTTATTTCTTAATGTGTGACATATTAAAACAAGCTTTGGAAAAAAAAAAGTTACATAATCTCTATTCATTAATCGACTGAATCAAGCATTATATAATATTAACACAATCCATAAATTTTTTTCAGTTTATCATTCTTAATCTTTACACAAGTATGATCATTTGTGATTTTTTATTTAATATTTAATGTTCATTTTTTGATTGATCACGTGAGATGATATCATTTTGTCTTTATTTTAAATTATTTGTATAATAGAGATATATTAGCCAATAATTATTTAATTTAATTTAAAATAATTTATATGTTTAATTTATTTAAGATATATTGATTCTTTTTTATTGTAAAAGTTAGTTTTCAAACTTTTTAAAAAATGAGTTAGTTTTCAAAATATGTAAAATTTTTAAAATATTTTTACAAATTTCCTCTTTTTTTTCATGAATGAAAACAGAAAGCAATGGAAATTTTTTTTTTTTGGTCTTGGATTTAATGGAAGAACGGAAACGAAAACCAAAAAAAAATAAACAGAAACAAGAAAGCAAACAATTTTTTTTTTTATGAGAAACAAAGAACAATATATAACAGAACAGAACAGAAAATATAGAGGTTGGATTGACATAACCATGGATAGAAGCTTTTAGTTCTGATTCCAAATGATAGAAGCTTGAAAATCACAAGACTTATGATCGTTGGCTCACGAGTTGAATGGTTGAAGTCTCCTTTTGGATGGTAACTGATCCAAAAGAAGATAGGGCTCAGCTTGTCTACTTCTTGGGAGAAACCACGCACTAGAAGAACAAGACTCCATGAACTCTCAAGCAAAGGGAATCTTCACAGTACTTGAGATAATCCGAGAGGACGAACCAAAGGCAAAGGCACAAGGATTTTGTCAAAAACTTAAGACTTTGTTATAATGTTTTTTTTTTGAAAAAAAACTTTGTTATAATGTTGATTCGTGGTTTACAAAGACGAAGAAGTGAGCTTATATAGGCTTAGAAACATGCTAAGCTAATGGCCATAAAGAAACAATAGATGAAACAAAGATTGGCAAATTAAATGATATAAATGTTGGGCTTTAGCAACAAGAGTAACTTGGGAGAGAAGGATCTTCGCCTGGTCTTGATATGGCAAGTAGATGAGGCGCATTTCTTCTGGATCTTCTCAAATATTTTAAACATTTTACGAATAAGTCCCTTTAATTCTTACTTATTCCAATTATCACCCAAACATCTCAAATCTCTTTCAAAAATCCAAAAGATCATCGATTTATTTAACACTTTAACATATTAATTCAGAGTTAATACGCAAAATCCTCACAAAAACAGATATTCCTCAACTACTACCAAATCATGTTTCTTTGACAGATTATTTATTTTTCACCTATTTAAAAAATTAGCAAATAATAAGTCAAAGCCATATCTATTATATATCCCTCAAGTTGTGGACAAGCCAAACTAACAAACCTAGTTGCTCTCTCACACTTCTTAAGTTCAAATCTTAAGCACCATAATATAGTGCAGAAAAAGAAACCCGGACATTAACATTTTCTTCGAGAACTCTCAGTATCAGATATTCAACAAAAGAATCCTCTTTTTCTTGTCATTAATCCAAATTGCCGCAACAAATGGGTGCACCAAAGATTGTTCTCCTTTCGATCTTCGTATTGGTTTTTGTATTTTCACACGTGTCATGTACTGAATTTGAAGCTGGAGGAGAAAATGGTTGGATCATACCACAATCCAGTGACCATGGAGATGTGTTTAACCAATGGGCTTCCAAGAACCGGTTTAAAGTTGGCGACACAATCCGTAAGAATTATTTTTTCTATTATTTGTCAATTATATATGATCATCGTAATGCCGATTTTGAGCTTTCTTTTGA
>OVAY01002503.1:0-17293 GCA_900406395.1 Kernera saxatilis | reverse complement strand
TTTCTTTAGTGTATGTTTTATTAATTAATAATGCTTTGAATATTTTATAATATATGTTTTATAGTTGTATGATTTTTCTTAGTTATAATTAATATGAGGATTATAATGTAAAATACAAATTCTTTTGAAGTTTAATTTGAAGTTAACCATTGGAGTAGAAAACTCAAAATTTCATATTTGAAGTTTTGCAAATTTCAAAAATGAAGTTGCTCTTGGATATGCTCTTAATGGGTAAATTAAAGGACAAAAACAAAATGAAAACAATTGGAATTTTTTTTAATGTAATTATGTCCTTCTAAATCAAGTGTTCCGATTTTATTAGCTATTTAATTTAAAAAATCTAATACTTTGAAGAAAATTTTGTTTTTACTTTTTACACCAATTGATTGAAGATCATCAAGCTTATTATGTGGATTTAGAATGTGTATTATAAATTTTAACAACAAATCTTAAGAAGTTTCCACAGATTTATTCAAATCTTAAACTTATATATCTAAATTCTTAGTTAAATAACATTGGGTTTTAAGTTAAATTCTTTCTGTCATTTTGATATTTTTCACACATAATTTTAAAAATATATTGTATTATATATGCATATATATCTTTATTTAATATATTACCAATTTCCAATTCAGTAAAAACAACATTTATATATATATTTTTTAATAATCCATAGTTTAACTAAAATTTCAAATTATTATTACAAATCAACGGAAATTCACAGTCCAATAAACCCCTCAATTACGCCTAAAGTTCAAGATTACCTTTCCTTCCTCGAAGGGGAAGAAAACTTTTGCAGAGAGCGAAGCATCGTGTTTAGCCTCCTCTTCACGATATTCGAAGTCTTCTTCTCCAGAGAATTCGGCAAGTGGACGATTCTTCGATTCCCGAGGGAAGAATTCTGGATTATGTAGTTTGATTTTCAAGTTGGTAGTGTAAAGTTGAGCGGAGGATAGGAAATGGCGGTGGGAGAGAAGGAGCATGAAGGGACGGTGGTTGAGAGCGGCGAGCAGAATGATTCCACCGTTTTAGCCTCGACCGCTGCCGGCGGCGAGAAGAAGAAGAAGAAGATGCGTATGGGTTTATTCTCGCGTATCTGGAATGTGATATTTAGGGTTAGAGGAGACGATTTCGAGAAGAGACTTAAAGATATCTCAAAGGAAGAAGCAACTGTTCGGTCCAGGATGAAGCGCAGATCGATTACAAGGAGAAATTTCATTAGAAATCTCATCGCTTTCTCTGTCTTCTTTGAGGTCAGCTCTTTTAACGGATTCTTTTGTTGCTTCTGTTAGTAGGAAAGTTATGGATGAATAAAGTCGATGTTTTTGTTTCTGCGTAGTGAAAATCATTCCTTACTTCTAGCTTGGATGATAGGATATGAACAGTTTCTCTTTCTGCCTTCAGATAATTGCAGTGAGTTATGCGATTATGACAACGAGAGATGAAGATTTGGATTGGAAAGTGAGGAGTTTCAGGATCTTGCCAATGTTTCTTTTACCTGCTCTTGCTTATCTTGTCTATTCTTCACTCGTTAGTTTCACGAGGATGTGTGAGTCTTGTGTTTTTCCTTCTTTTTTTATGTTCATTTTCATGTGAAATGTTGGTATTTTGTCGTATGCTTGGTGTCTTAATTGCGTCTTTGTGTGTAAATTGGTTTGGTTTAGGTGACCGCAGAGATCAAAACACCTTGGAAAAGCTTCAAGCAGAAATGCTGGGAAAGATCAATGAGTTAAAAGAGAGGACCAATTATTACACCACACAACAACTTATTCAGGTAAGATACAAGTTTGCTAAAGAGAATTTTTGTGTGCGAGGCTAGTTCACTTAACCGCGTTTCGGATTCGATTGGGTTCCTAAAGTGGCTCTATATGTGTTTGACAAAGATTGTTTAATTGTTGTTTTGGATAAAAAGGCAGTTAGGAATCTAAACTTAAGTGTTACAATTGAAATTCCTAGTGTGATATGTATCCCAAGTTGAGTTAATTGGAAATGATACAAATAACTGACATGACATGAAGACCTGCACTTGTAAGTTCTGGAATGACTTGTTATACTGGTAGTGTAGACTTGCAAGATGTTCAGGAGCTTGAAAGAGAAATGTAATGCTGATATATCTCAATGGATGCTTGTTACTGTGGGTTTTTTTTTGTACTACTGCAACTGGAACTTGTTTTAAGTTTTAACTAGAGCTATTTTGTATCAGAGGTATGACCCTGACCCAGCTGCAAAGGCGGCTGCTGCAACTGTTCTGGCATCTAAGTTGGGTGCTGAGTCAGGCTTGAAAGTATTTGTAGGAGACGAATCCCAAATTGACCCTTCCACAGGCAAGAGCAACATGGAAGTCAAACACTCACAAGGGCTTAGGAATCGTAGAAAACCAAATACAAGACGTGACAGTGCTGGGACCACTCCAACCCATCATTCTGATAATGAGTCTAACCATTCTGGAACAAGTGAAAGAACTTCTGGTTCAGAGCAAAACCATCAGATGGTGTTTGAGCATTATAATCCTCATGGATATGCTGCTCATGATGGTAGCTGGATCTCACGCATTGCGGCTCTCCTTGTGGGCGAAGATCCAACTCAGTCATATGCACTCATCTGTGGAAACTGCCATATGCATAACGGTGAGTGAACCATTATCTTTGTCTTGGAACACACCAAATTACCACATATTTTATGTCAATAACATAGTTTAACAATTCTCTCTCTCTCTCTCATCACATAGGACTTGCCCGGAAAGAGGACTTCCCGTACATTACTTACTACTGTCCTCATTGTCGAGCCTTGAACAAGCCCAAACATTCAGAAGAGCATTCACTTGTTGTTCCTGCTGATACAGTCCCTACAGTCACTCTGAAGCCAACGGAAAGCGAAGTGATCAATAGCAGTATCTCGACTAGTGAGCGTGGTAACAGTCCAGTAACTCCAGAGATTGTGGAAGAAGCCCCGGAAACAACTGAGAGCGGGACACCGAGCTAACCGGAGAAAGTTCCTGTGAGGTAAAAAAAAGCTTTCAGGAGTTTTGTGCTAGAAAGAGAGAGGGAGAGAGAGAGATAAAATGTGAGAGATGGTCATGTTAAAGAGAGGTTGATATATTCTCCAAAGTAAAATCTGTAGCTGCTTGCAATTTTGATTGTAGAATGAATCTGAGCACAGGCAATCCAAAAAAGTTTTTTTTTAATTTTTTATTTATTTAAATCTTCTTTTTTTTTTGTCTTCTTACTCTCGAGACAAAAAGGTAAAATAGTTAGAGTAAATATATGCAATTCAAATGTCATGACGATAACTAAATTATGTTTTCTTGTTGGTTACTTTTGTTAGGAAAATGGAGACTTTTGAAAGAAGTCTGTAGTTTAGTGATTATTGTCCTTATATAACTAGAAAATTAGAAGTAGCTAGAATTTTTCCTCATTGTAGATTTACATTTTTTTCTTTTTCTTTTCATAGTCTCAAAGTTTAGGACCGTGGATCCGGGATTAAGCGGTTAATAATAACATGATATGACATAAATCATCTTTTCAAAAAAAAAAAAAAAATAAGACGCAATGAAAACCAATTTATTGATTTCTATTTTGGGTTAGAAAAAATGTCATAGTCTCAATAGTAATTCTGATGACTAAAGAAAACCTCCAAAAAAAGAAGCTGAGTTGTGTGATTTTTTCTAACCCAAAATAGTAACTCAGCTTCTTCTTTCTCCCGCCAAGATCGGATCAAATTTATTTTCCATCACCTTCAATTTTAAACCTCTCCTCTTCCCTAAACATAAACCCACCAAAAACAAATTTTTGAACTTTTTTCTTTTCTTAGATCGGAAGAGAGAGGGAGGGAGAGATTTTGGGTTTTTGTTTTCTTCTCCTCATAGAAAAGGTTTTTTCTTTTTTGTCTTTTTTTAACAAAATTACTAATTGATATGGGTAATGTGACGTCAAACATGGCGGCGAAATTCGCTTTCTTCCCACCGGCACCGGCTACGTACGCCGTGAGCAAAGACGAAGAGACCGGAAAGCTTATGTTCACCGGTGTCACGCCGGATAAAAACATGGACGTTCACCAGATTACCACTAAATCAGGCAACAAAGTCATCGCTACGCTTTGGAAACACCCTTTTGCTAGATTCACTCTTCTCTATTCCCATGGCAATGCTGCGGATCTTGGCCAAATGGTCGAGCTCTTCATGGAGCTCCGAGCTCATCTCCGTGTCAACATTATGAGGTTTATATACAAAAACCCGAAAAAAAACTTCTTCTTTTTGTTGTTGAACGAACCTGAACCTCTTCATATGTCATTGAAAACAGCTATGATTATTCAGGCTATGGAGCTTCAACAGGCAAGGTAAGAAAGAAATTTCAATCAAAGTTTCAAACTTTTATCTCTCTTTGTTTAACCTTTGATTGTTCTTTTTTATAAAAATAGCCGTCTGAGATCAATACGTACCACGATATCGAGGCTGTGTACAATTGCTTGAGGAGCGAGTACGGAATCAAGCAAGAGGAGATGATTCTGTATGGTCAGTCCGTTGGAAGCGGACCAACGTTGTACTTAGCGTCTCGATTGAAGAGGCTAAGAGGTGTTGTTCTTCACAGCGCAATTCTCTCTGGCCTTCGAGTTCTGTATCCTGTCAAATTGACATTCTGGTTCGATATATACAAAGTAAGCTTCGATCAATCTCCCTTTTGTCTCTTCTCTCTGGTTACTTTTGGTTCTCTGTCTCTCAACCTCTGAAATTTTGCAGAACATTGACAGGATACGCCATGTGACATGCCCTGTTCTTGTCATACATGTAAGGTTGCATCACTTTTTTTCTCACAACGCAGAGATAGCCTGCGATGAGAGATCATTAAACTTGGTTTATATATGAAACTGCAGGGAACAAACGATGAGATTGTGAACATGTCGCATGGGAAGCGATTGTGGGAGCTTGCAAAGGAGAAATATGATCCATTGTGGGTTAAAGGAGGAGGGCATTGCAACTTGGAGACATATCCAGAGTACATAAAGCATCTGCGTAAGTTCATAAACGCAATGGAGAAACTCGCTCTCAACAATCCACCATCAAAAGAAGTAGACGACGAGCCAAGCATCAATGAAACTAAACACAATCGGTGCTTAAGATTCAGGAAAAAGTAGAGCTGGATTTGAAGATAGCAGTAACAAAGAATCAGAAGACACAATTATGATCAATATCAATGCTAACGAATCCAATCCCAGACGAGACAATGGCGAAATCAGATTTCATCTTTGTAGGATTTAGCCCTGTAAAAACAAATGTAATGTAGCAAAAGTTTGCAAATTCAATTTCTTTTTTTTTTGAAATACATATCATTTACTTGTCCTTGAAGTAACCGAACCAAAAAGCTCCCAACTTTTTTTCCAGACGCATTCATATGAACAAAAAAAGGAAAACTTTGAATGCTTATCCAAAAAGAGCAAAATCAACAGACAATACTTACTAAATCAGTACAAATCGATTGGTTTTTGATGATCATTTAAGGGAATTTCAAGCCACATTGTTTGAGGATGTGAACGTAGCTGAGTTTTTCATCTCTTTCATCGAGATTCTCTCCATTGTTACGAAGAAGGGCTTGAATGATTTCTTTGAAAGGAACATCAGTTTCTTTTCCACCATGATTTTCCGTTACAGTGATCTTGATTCCTTCAGTTGCAATCGGAGAAGAAGAAGAAGAGAGATTCAGATTCTTTCCCTGAGAAGAAGATTTCGGAGCTCCGGTATTAGCCATAGCATCAGAAATTGGTTGATTTTCCAAAACCCTGGTTCTTCCGATTGCAATCCGAGAAGGTGAATCGAAATCGAAATGCTTTCGCGGAAGATTAACATCGCCGGCCGCGACAGACGGCGGAGTAGGTGAATCGAGATCAGAATTCTTTCCCGAAACCCTAACATTGCCTGCCGCAACAGACGGCGGAGAAGAAATAGGCACGGAATCAGAAAGACGATTTCTCTCCAAAACCCTAACATTTTCCGCCGTAAGAGACGGTGAAGCAGAAGAAACAGGCGTCGTCGGAGATTTCAATTTCGAATTTCCTCTAAGTTTCATCTCCGAAGCCCTAGCTCTGGGTTCCGAATCAGCTGCAGAGGAGAGAGGTGCGTTCTCAGGAGGAGTACGGAATACGTCATCGTCATTGATGGAACCGTGGCTGGTCGGAATAGAGAACGAGAGAACCGGAGTTCGAACAACTGGCGGCGAAATCGGGTTCCCGAGAATCTCAGTGCTGTCCGAATCCGTCTCTACCAATCCTCCTCCGGGAGATTTTGTCGGAGAAGCTCGAGGATCAGACTCGGGGAAAGCGAAGGGGCAGCTCTTGAGGAAAGATTTCTGGGATGAAGTGACACTGTCGAATTCGCTATCGTCGTCTCCAACATTTTCCGCCATTGTTGATGACTTTTTCTTTGCTTCACTTAGGCCTGGGATTTTGAGTACTCGGGTCGGGTTCGGGTAAAAATTTTCGGGTTTTGGGTTTTCGAATATAGAAATTTAAGTCTCGTTCGGGTATTTTAAATTTTCGGCTCGGTTACGGTTCGGGTCTTTTCGGGTTCGGGTCGGTTCTCGAATATTTGTGGAGAACCGATAAAAAACCGAAAATTTATCGGGTACCGTTCGGATTTGTTATTTTTGTATTCGAAAGTACCCAAATATAACAAAAAACCTGAAGTATCCGAAAAACATTTAAATTAAAGTACCTAAAAAAAAATCCGAAATACTCGAAAAAACTACAATTATATCACCAAAATCTATCCAAATTATCCGAAAAACTCCCAAATATCCGAAAATATGAGATATATTTTTTTTGTGTATAATTATATTTCGGATATTTTGGGTACCCATTCGGTTCTCTGTTCGGTTCGGGTTCGGTTCCAGTTCTTCGGATATAGGGGTTGACGTCCCGTTCGGATATTTTGTCGATTCCGGTTCGGTTCGGTACCACATTTTTTGGGTTGGGTTCGAGTCGGGTTTTGGGTTTCAAGTAAAAATCGCAGGGCTAGCTTCACTTCCATTTTCCGTATTATAAAAGGAGAGCCAAGACCGGTTTAGTCACTTCTAATCCCGGTCCGGTCTGGCACCGGTCTATCTTGGTTGATCAACAAATGTTTGAATGTCCGCCAGCCTTATAAATATGGACACTATCTACGATATTTTTGATCTAAAATTAATTTTCAACGAATTCACTTTATATAAATATAGATTATCCTTTTTAGCAGAATAATAAAACTGATTATTATCTATAGATTTTGTGGGTTCATTTTTATAGAATTTATTCAGTATGTTCACTTGTACAACCAATCTCCCATTATTTTATCAAAAAAAAAAAAAACAGTCACCCATTATTCAAAATGTTTACTTCTAAATAAACTATTTGACTATTCATATTTATATAGAAGTGAACATTCTCAATAGTCAAGAAGTTATAACTATTTGATTTCCGTACGAAAATATTTTTATGGAAGTTATTATTTAGTTGGTGTATTCTTTTCAAAAAAATTTAAAAGTTTTATTAATCACGTGTTTTTTTAATTTAACACCATTTCTATGTTTCCGTTTCTCGGGTTAACGTCCATTAAAATGTGGTTGTAAAAGTTTCAAGATTTGTTAGTAGAAGTATTATTTACGAATAGCCAAGTAGTTATGTAGAAGTGAACATTCTGAATAAGTGATCATTTTTTATCATACTAATTTTCATTTTTAATTATAATTACTTTGGAACATTTTATTTTTATATTTTAACATAATGCTAAACAAAATATTTAGAAATTATAAATTTGCTTATTAAGTTTAAACTTTTAATCATAAAAATGCAAATCAATCACATATATCACTATATTTTTTCCATGTTAAATTCGAAAAATACTAATTTTTAGAAAAGTGACAATATTTGATAATTTATATATTTCAAATTAAATTTGAATTGCGTTTATATCTCGATTATAATAAACACACCCGACAAATCTCCATACAAATACTGAACTATCTCTACTATTATTTTACTTATGTAAATAGATATATATTAACATTATAATACCTTCACAACCAAATTATTGAAAGCAACTTTTAATTGAAACACTATTTCTATGATGACGAAATTGGAGAGAATGTGCATTCTTAGGACATACACCCACAATCATATATATTGTTGCTAGTGAAACTCTATCATGTCCTTGATTAGCAACTTTTTATATCTTGTAAATGGCCACGACTTATTGTTTATATAACTCAATATCTGTTATTATCACTTAGTGATATTACCGAAAATTGGAGGAATATAATAAGTCCCATCTCTTTTTTCCACAACCCTCGAAAAACAATAAAGTCAGTTCCTATAGAAAGACGTGAAAGCAGTAGAAACGCTTCCTCGATTGTTCGAACACTCTTTATCTTTCTTTTGTCCATCTGTAGTTCGTCGGCATTTGGAGGTTCATAGTCATCACAATCAAACTTCTTGCAAATTTCTCTAGGGATGTCATGTTCTTTAATGTGTAATAAGCCTTGATAACATATATTTCTTTCCTTAGCATTTTTATATGATCCAAGATACTTTGGAAGGCTTGGTGTAAAAATTGAATTAAGGTTCAAGATTAGAGTTTGAAGAAATTGAATTAGGGTTCCTAACAAGAGAGAGATTATTGTTTCTAAAACAAAACCAAAGTAGGAAGATACTCTAACTCTCAATTGCGTATGATTTTGGTACCACGAATGTTGATAATTTCTAGAAAAAAAAAAGATTTAGTTAAAGAGAAATAATTTTAAAAAAAAAATATCTAGGTAAAACAGATCGGGTGAATGGTTGGTTAATAACGTTAGATTAATTGCTGTAAAATTTATTGAGAAAATTTCTCTAAAGCTATACAAACAGAGTAGGTGATTGATTGGTCTCTAATTTTAGATTGATTGCTTTAGAATCTATCTATTATAATATAGTAAGGTTCTTTCTATCTTAAGTTCTGAGAAGCCGACAAGTATTTTATTATTGGTTAACATAAACAAAATAAGTGTTCACTATCAAAAAAGCAAAATTAAGTCCACTAAAATCCAAAACCTTAGCCCAATTGTGTGGAGGTCTAAAACTAATCGACCATCGCAACTTGGCAAAAGACGATCTGGGTTTGCTCCATCTTCTTCTTCTTCTCGATTATTCCGTCTCTCTCATTCGACTCTTCGTTCCCTCTTCCTTCAATTGTCTCCATCGACTGTGCGCATCTTTCTCTTCCATTGGCGGAGGTCTCATCATTATGTGGTTTTAAGTTTCTCTTCCCCGAGAAGCAGGCGTTGGAGAAAAAGCTCGATATGCCTTGACGAATTGTATTTACCTTTCACATTTGTAATTTTTGTTTCGTTCAGCATTTCCGGCATGTTATTTACATCTAGAAGAGGCCTTAGCACATATGCCAAAGCATCCATATGAATCTCCTGCCCTCAAGAATTTGACATATATCTATGACCATAGTCCTGTAAAACGTGATGAAAGTCCAAGAGGCTCAGAATTTGGAGGTTACCCTTCTCTTGAGCATAGAACTAAATCCTTTGACATAAAAGAGTCCATGACATTGCATTGCGGGTAAGTTTCTTGGCTTAACTCCGTGGTTTCTCCATCAGCCATCGAGCTTTACTTTTCTAATTCCTGTTTTGTTTTCTGCAGATTTGTTAAAGGAACAAAACCAGGCCATCGAACTGGATTTGACATTGATGAGAATATCCTTCATGAGTTGGATGAGTTTCATGATGTGATTGTTGCGTCACCGCTACTTGGTATTTACTTAGAAGATAAATTCTTTGTGTGACATATAATGTTTAGACATTCTTACTTTTCTCACCAAGTTTGGATCTTCTTTCAGGGAAATATGACATAATTCAAGAACCAGTGAACATTAGTGAAATGGCGAAGAAGAACTTCCCTTCCTACATGTTTTTTGACGAATAAACGGATGCATATCTTAAAAACACTTCGAGCTATACAGATAATAACAAGTGAGTGAGATTGTGGAGGAACATTATTGTCCACAATGTCACTTACATCGATGCTAGGCGTAATGGAGAGGTCAAACGATTTGAGAATAAAAAGCCATGATCCCAATGTTTCCTTATGTAACAAATACAAATTGATAAGAATTTTGTGTTTTTTTTTTACAAATTCCAAAGCTTATATTGCATAGATTATTCCCAAATGTCTGGTACTCTATATTAGTTGATGCGAAGCTCCAACTTGTTGTAGATCCATATCAAATCCTTGAAAGGTAAGATAGATTGGCCTCTCTCTCTCTCTCCCTTTCTCGAAATTAGTTGTTTAGGCCAAAATAGCTATTTTTATCTAAGTAGTTTATGATTAACATAGCAGTTACAAATATACCTAAATAATAATCATGTTTTCGAATATACTTTAATTGCCACAATATACCCTTTTTAAACGACAATGTCGTTGTGGAAGCATTTATTGCATCCAATGTATATGTTTTCTAAATTTAAACGATTATACATAATAAATACTATAATATTCACAGTAATATAACGTCTCTAATTCGAGTAACTACAATAGACCCTTAAATACTATTATATATAATAAATACAATAATATTAAAAAAATAATACCCAAAAATAATGTTTTCCTCTTTCTAATTCGAGTAAGACAATCAATTTCTTATTATATGATATTTTTTATCATAACAATACATGTACTATTTTTACTCCCATAGTATACGTTGTGAAAGAGACATTATTATTGTTGGGGAAATTATTACATCCAACTTATACGTTTTTCAAATTTGAATGAAAAATATATAGTCGAATTTATAACTATGTTATTAAAATAATAAAGGTTAATTTGAGAAAATATTAAAATCGAGACGAATTATGTATTCAATGAAATATTTATTCTATTTGATAAATATTAATTAAAATTTGTTTTACTTACTATAAATTAAGAGTACTATTTTCTACTCAAAATGAAGAAAAAAAAAACAGATTATGTTTTAGAAATCTACCAATTGAATTCAAAACTAAAATTTATTCATTTTTTTTTATCAACACTAAATTTATTCTAATTTTTTTTAACACTAGGGTGAATTTAGTTTTCTTAAATATAAATACATAGTTGTATGTAATGTATGTATTATGTATATGTACTTTATATGTCATCCTCAAATTTTGATTTATTCTTTGTTACACATGTCATCCTAATTTTTGTTATTAGTTTATTTTTATTATGAATTGTATATATCATTATCATTTAGTCATTTACTACCTCTTAAATTAAAATTGAATGTAAAAAAATTATTAACTTTAGTTTCTTCACACTTTTTTTGGTGATCCATGGGAACTGGTGATCTTGGTTAGCCACCGGTGATCTCCATAATAAATAGTCAAGATTTTAATGTACTGATGTTAGTGGGAGTTGGCCACCGCTAATGGTATCATAAAGCCCAAGTTTGTAACGCAGGTGGACATTAAAAAAAGAAAATGATTAATTGTTTCTTCCGCTATCCACACATATGACATATTGATTATCACAATTTACCCTTCTAAATTTTAGACTTGTTACTGATAAACATCCGACAAAAGATTGCCATATAAATAAAATATCGTATTTTTGGGAGACATTTTAACTTCCAAGTATGATATTCAAATGATTAATTTTTTTTTTGAACTAAACAACATTAAAATAAAACTCCTGAATTGGTTGCCTAATTTGGAGGAACAGAGTTTACATAATAAGCTCCAAAGTTTGTTCTAGAAGTACGAGCTAGACAATCCGCCTTACCGTTTAATACGCGAGGAATTAAAGAGAGGGTGAAGTTGTGGAATCCACCTCGAAGGACACCAAAATAATCTATAAGGTTGGAGAAAGCTGGTCAATATTCGGGAGATTGTCTGAGAGACACAAGCTCAGCACCATCTGTTTCGAAACACTGGCAATCCAAACTTTGACCAAGGATCTCCGCCATCGCCCATAATAGCGCCCCCATCTCTGAATGAAGAGGGGATAAGCTTCTTCTGCAATTCTTCGCGCCTAGTAACACAATGTTATCTACTCCTTGAGTAACAATCCATCCTAAACCTGAAGTTGGATCTGAGCTTTTCCAAGAACCATCAATTTGACATCTGATAGACTGAGGATTCCTCTGTACCGTATCTGAAACTAATTCCTGAGTAGATGGGGTTTCCTGGGCTTCCTTCCAAGCCATAAATTCACACGTAGCATTATAAATGATTAATTATCACCATGATTTTAAGCATTATAAATAAGATTTTATAAAAACAATTGCTTAACTCTTTTTTTTTTTAAATACTGATGATGCATTTAATAGTAGAAAATTTGCAACATTTTCATTGGTAAATGTTAATGTAATTTTTCAAGAACCAAAATAGTGAAAAACATATCTTACTCATGTATGGAAAAAAATTGTTTTAATAGTATTCCTCACCGACTATAACCAAAAAAATCCTAATTAATTCACGTATATTTTCGGTTAAATAATAATTAATACACGGGTACTAGAAATGGAGTACTAAACGATGAAAAAATAATTACGCATAGCCAAACCTGAATAAATATAGAGTTATTTAACTGTATGTCTATTAATATAGAAAATTATCGTTTTTGTTAAAATATCTTAAGGATTCTTCAAAAGACAAACGAGTTCTAATGAATAAAGGTATATATAATTAAAATATCCATTCTGAATTCAGCTAAAAATTTTCAGTCTTTAATTTTAAATATTATCTCCTTAATTTAAATAGTATATAGTACAATATACATTAATATGTCTAATACGTTGCTACACGTATTTATTAATCTTAGAATCTATAAGAATTAGTTAGTATATGATTTTCTTAGTAGAAATATGAAACTAATCAATTTCAAAAACATTTAAACAATTCACAATTTATATTTACCTACTAATTCTTTCATAATTTACTATACAAATTTTAATTCCGCGCAACGCGCGGACTCTCCTTTGTTAATATTATTAGAATGTTCACTTCTATAAAAAAGGTTATAGAATGATATAAATTGTTAATATAATTAACATTAAAACGATGACAAAAACAAAAGAGAGCAAACAATAAAGCATTACAATAGAAAGCGAAGTACACTTCTCTATACCCTTAAATTCATCCAAAAGATGAACTCTTGTGTTCATAGAAACTGTCTTCAAGCTTTGACGAAAACGAAAATTCGTCAAAGACAAAAAGCCCAAGAGGCTCTTTTCTGTCTTATTTCAGTCGATCTCCACAATCTGAGGCCTCCTCTCTGCAGCTTTCTTGCGTATGAAGATACCCCATCTCAATGCAGCTTTAAGCTTAAGCCATCCCACAACAGCTTTTCCCGAGCCTCTATTACGTTCTCTCCTGTACGTGTTATCGATCTGAGCTTGGTACGGGATGTTGTAACCGTAACAAGACTCATCGGTCTGACCAAACCCGCTTTGAGTTCCCATATTGTTCACACCGATCCCAAACGTCTTCAACAGTCTCTGCATATCGTCAGTTTCAAGCATCTCAGAGCTCCTTAGTCTGATTTCTTCACTGAAAATGTCTTCAAGACCTTGTCCTGTAGCTCTTGGTCGACACCAATCTTCTCCATTGTATGAGCCTGAAACATTGGAGCTCTCCATCGACCTGTTGTAATCTTGTACATTGCAAGGTAGTGAGGGTAATAGTTGGCTGCAATGTTGCTGCACAAACTGAGGATATTCTATCGGTTGAGGGACCGGTGAATAGGTAATAACATTCTGATGACACTGCACGGTCTGAGCTGTTTGCGCCATGGCCAGTTTTGGTTCCGGTAAGCTTTTTATTTCCTTGTCGGCGACTGGTAAGCAATTCAACAGCTTTCCGTCGTATTCAACAGCTTTATGCCAGTTCTCGTAAGCCATCTTCACCAAAATGTCTGCAGAAATCTGTGAGCTAACCAATGATCAGCTTAATAACCAAAAGAAACATTTAAAATCTTGAAAGATTTAATCTCTGTCATTACCTTTTGGTCATGGTTAAGAGACTCCAGAGATAGGAACTGTCCGTTTGCAATTAGACCTCGGAATTCATAGATATGATTGAAGACAACGCCTGTAGTGTGATTCTGGTCTGTGTAAAACACATAAAGCTTCCCACCCAATACACATGTCTTTGCGTGCTCCACCGTGTTCTCCCACATTCTATTCGACATTCCACTCCCGAGCAACTACAATATCAGGAAAAAAAACAAGAAAATCTAACATGTATAAATATTTTGGGTATGTTGGTGTCACTTCACATAAACAGAATTGAAAATGCTTACGTTTCTCAGTTTCTGTGGATCCTTAACAAGAAGACGGAGGAAGTCTTCGACTGTCACGATGCTAGCTTTCAATAGCTTCTTGTGTAGCACTCCGTCTTTTGCTATCCTATCTAGTCTCCAGACTTCGTCGTGTAAAGCCGGTGGATAATGTTTCTTGTATACTGCAAAACATTGTCAAAAGAAAATGAAAAATTTCAGATCACAGAGCTGTGTGAATAACACTCTCTACTTGTCAATACAATCAAAAGTAAAAAAAAACTCACATTCTCCTCTATGATCTTTGACAGCAAAAGGTTCTGTTTTGGCTTCACGAATGCAAAAGCTATCACCATACCCTGGAGCCGGCTTAACACCAAGCCTAAACTTTCTGCTCCTAATCCAACTCGAGTTGTCGGTAAAAGTAAGTTCTCCTAAAGTTCCCACACCTTCCTTAAGCGTCACCTGTGTGTCACCTGTCAAGATTGGGCGTTTCCCTTCTCGCTCTTTCACTTCAAAGCTCTCAAAGTGTTCTCTGGTCCAATCTTCATCGTCCTCATCATTGAAGTCTCCCTCTAAAACTACAACATTCAGCTTTGAAGCCGACTCTTCCCCTGTTTGGACTACATTTCCTGTGTTTGCATCTATAAGAACCACATGAATGGCCGAGCCTCGCTCTCCCTCGACTTTCCCACCTGTGAATAAATGAGGAGGCATTCGCGTCCTAAAGTGAAGTTGCAGATTTCTTCCATCGCGGCCTTGGATCCTCTTTGGTTCCGGTGACCTGGAGATTTTATGTCGGTTTAATCAGAAACTCAAACGCTACAAAGATCACAGAACCATTTCAAGAGGAATAGGTATAACTGGAGAAAATACCTCGACGTTAACTTAGCATTTCCCAACCTTGACAAGGCTCGTTCCACCTCTTCGCTAACCTGTTTGTTTGTCCACACCATACCAAGTTTACAACTACACAATCATCTCAAAATTTAATCTAAAAGCATTACATGTCCAACTGAAGAATATGATAAAAACTCACAATTCTGCGAAACAGTGGCTCCAAAGATGAGCAAAGCCTCTGCAGACTATCTACCTTGACAGCTTCCACAATAACACTGTAAACAGTTATTTCATATGACGGATGAGCAAATCTACATAGCTTGCAAGCAAATCAAGAGCTTTGGAAGCTTAAACAACAAAACTTTGAGAGATTAACAAAAGAACATCTCTCAACAAAGAATAAATCTCCACTAAAAAAGAGTTAAGAATCTTAGTTTTAAACGCAAAAGGGTTTACATTCTCCTCCATGATCTAACAACAAAGCATGTTCTTCTTCAATAGTTGTGAGGTTTAAGCATTGAGCTACTTTAAACTGGAAAATGACAGAAAGTTACCTTGCTAAAGCAGGCACTTTTTGTCTCTTTGATTCGAGCAAGTTGTCTGTATCCTCTAGACTGGATTCGTATCCACGCTTGTTCATGGAACCTTCCATTTAAGAAAAAAGAAATTACAATCTCTGTGTCCAGAGATATACAAAAATTATTCCAAAGTTAGAAAAAAACAGCAGAAGTCCACGAAGGAAGCTTCAGAGAAGAACACAGAAGAAACATAACACACATAATAAGTTGAATATAGAACAAATAGCCTCAAGCTATAGAGTTTGGACAGCCCACATGGGTTTGGACGGTTTTTGCAGAAGTCACTGAACCGAGATCTGTTCTTTAATGGTAGATCTAAAGCGTTGATAAAAAAAAACATTATGGAATCTGTCCATGTGAGCATTAGAATAATGCAAAGAGAGAAAGAGTATTTTAATGGCTGAAAACAAAATAAACAAATCAAATATATAGAAAAAAGCAGCTGTTTTTGTGCATGAATGAATATTGAAAGTTGATGCCGCGTGATACCTGGAGCTATCATATGCTGCATAATGTCAACTCAAGTGCGTTTTTAACTTCTCCAGTTTTGTCTCTTCTCTGCTCTTGTCCCCTTTCACACATTCTCATGTTTCTTAACATCTGAAAAGTCTTTGTAAGCCTTTACAAAGAAGAAAATTGAGTCTAAGTTCCTCTTGACCCGCTTATGATTTGGCCATGCTTATGTCACAGATAGCTGCAACACAAATTCTCTTAAAAAATCAAATCAGATGCAAATCTCAACAAACACAAAACCCAAGTTTAGAAAGATCATAGTTATACATTTTTTGCTTTGGCTATGAGAATTTGATGGTTGGGTTTTCCGATGAACATGAACTATAAAATACAAAAGTCGGTCACTTCTCGTCCAATGTGACTGGACAAAAATATATCTGAAGAAAAGTCAATACAAGGCACACCCTTTCTTTATCTATATTTGGTCTTAAGAGCAAAACAAAAAAAAAGCTACATATATAGAGAACATGGGAGATAAGACTCTGCCTTTAGAATTAAGCGATTCCCATGTTCTCATGAGCTATATGCGGAAGAGAAAATCTAGTTTGCTTTCATCGAGAAACTCTTCAGGGTAGACTGAGAAGAAGTCACTAGACAGTGAAATGCTTACTCACCTTCCCAACCTAATTGCCGAGCCCTCCGCTCCCACAAAGAAGTGATCTTCCTCTCTTTGAGCAACAATGCTTGAGCTCTCTCTCGAGCTGATTCGCAAATTTCTGTAGCAGCGTTACACTTCTCAGCCTCCTTTTGGTACTGAGAAGCAACCCTTTTTGCTTCGGCGAGTGTAACATTCATGTGATGACTATGCTCTTCTGAAACTGCTTCTTGCAGCTTCAGCTCTTCAGTGAGAAGATCCACAAACGGCTTCTCCATCTCCTGTTTGAGCTCTGGATCATCGCTTCCACAATCTGTCACACAACATAACTCAATATTCATATTCTAGTCTCCATGGACCAAAACAAAACATCTTAAAAAGGGATAATGATGCAGCATAGAAGTTTATCTTTTCCTTTTCTTTTCCTAAGATTTTCCTATTTAGTTTTTGGGATATTTTCGTTCTAAGCTTAGGCTTTACTTTTAAGAATTTCCTTATCATA
>OVAY01002502.1:3306-17294 GCA_900406395.1 Kernera saxatilis | reverse complement strand
TATTTATTTTTCAGTTATATTTTCTTAATATTTAATACCTCTTAAAATAAATTGACTATAACAATTTATTGACTTAAATTTATCCATAGNATTTTCTTAATATTTAATACCTCTTAAAATAAATTGACTATAACAATTTATTGACTTAAATTTATCCATAGAAGTTTCTAAAATTGTAACTCCTCTAATTTATTTATTTCAAAATATAAATTCTCTCATATCTTATTCATATGAAGAATTATCTTCTAGAATATTATTGATTAATTTTTTTTGACAAATTTTGTTTCAAACATATATTATAACAATGCAAAAACTTTTACCTACAAATTCTTTCATAATACACTATACAAATTTTAATTCCGCGCAACGCGCGGACTCTCCCTAGTTAATCATAATATTTACAGCAATACATTTACTTGTAACAAGTACAAATAACATAATAGAACTTAATCTCTTCTCCACTTCTGCAACCCAAGCACCGTGAAATTCACTGGCAATTTCTTTTATTAACAATCATTATCCTTGCATTAAACCCATAAATCAATGAAACTCAAAACAAGAATTGAGGTAGAAATCCAGAATTTAGAAATCACAGTCAAATCTATCTCTAATTAAATCCATAAATCAATAAAAAAATCTATGGAACATAACACAATCAAAAGATCCAAATCGAGTTTTTTTACTTCTAATTATCTCCATTGTTGTTGTCCTCATAAGCAAATATGAAAGAAAGTCATTGCTCGAGAGATGATCGCGATGAAGCACTCTTCTCTGTTTATTAGGGTGTTTCTCGTTGCCGTTTATCAGACTTTTCACGCTTCTGATATGGCAAGTGAAGCGACAAAACCTTTTTTTTTTGAATTTTGAATTATTATGTAAGTAACTTAGTGGATGTATATGTGTATCTTTGAGAATATTTCGTGTGTATCAGAGACCAATAGTAACGTAGCATGCTTCTGCTAGGATGGCTAATAGGAGATATAGGGGTAAAAATTAAAATCCGTTTAATAAAGAGTACACAATGTTAACGTTTTCTCTTTAATAGTTTCCTAAATATGCCCATTTTCTTTGATACATGCTGCAAATTCTCTTTTTAATATTTTTATTTTTTATTGACAAAAAAACTTGTGATTTGTTTTAAATTTGATATATATACTAGCCATGTTTAAAATAACGACCGCCTAGCCAATTACTCCACCGTCTAACCGTTGGATGGTCCGAAACAGTTTCCGTAATTATTGTCAATCGCCAACAACCTAAGGGCGTCTCCTAGTTGACGTAGCGTTTGTGGATGGTAGCAAAATAACCGATCAAACACCTAAGGCGTCTTCAATACCCTCTAGTTGAATTAGAATCTCTCTTGGTCTCCAAACATAAGATTGCATCAAGAAAAAATAATATCCGATAAAAGAAGAACACAAGCTTAGAACATGCATGAAATCAAGCAAAAGTTCTATGAAGCAAAAATATTGAGAATAATTATACCTTACTTTACAACTTGAATAATCAACTATCCCTTTTTATGTTTAAAAAATAAAACTTTATTGTTCAGAACAACGTATATTAAAACAATAAAAAAAATTTCAAACATTAAACCGGAGAATTTAACCAATTTATCTGATTAATATCAATTTTGAACGTCTAAAAAAAAATCGACTAAAATCGGAGCATTCAAAAATTATGCGTGCCTAAAGGTCAGACCGCCAGGGCAAAGCTGTTTGTGACGAAAACAATTTAATTTTCCTGTCTTTTCAGACAGTAAACATATCCCAAATCGGTAATTTTTCGTTTTCTGATTTTTTTGTTCTCACACGTCAATTTTTGTGTTTAAAAGTGAGAGAAAAAAAAATTCACTCTTTTAAATTATTTCATTCTTTGAGCAAGTAAATTCCCAAGGAAAATTACAAACACAAACAAAAGTTAATAATTTGTTGCGTTTAGTAGATCTAAAAAGATCTCAACGAATCTAAGAAAACGTAGGGTTTGGTATTCGCCGAGAATCAACGAATTCTTCATGTTCTCTCATTTACGGTATTTCTTTGAAAATCAACGGATCCGAAAAACTCTAGTTTTCCGCGAATACCGAATTCTATGTCTTCTTATATTCGTTGAGATATTTCTAGATCTACCGAAAACAAGGGAGAAAGAGACAAAATCTCACTTTTATTATCAATATCAAAACTGAATACACTTTTAGACCAAATTGTCTTATCTTATTATAAATCCAAAAACCCTATAAAGGAAATTATCTAAATAACTAAATAACTAAATAAAATTATTTGAAAATAATAAATATATGGTGAAATCGGTGGTCGCGGCCATGGTTATGGCTCTACCAGAGGAGATAAGAGAGAAACCGGAGGAAGTATGAGGGGTTTTTTTATTTTTGTAATTAAGTGTTGGTTTGTTCAATCTCTTAACCAATGATGTAGCGCCATGTCACATAACGCTTGGAGCTTACATTGTTTGTTTGTATATATTTATAATATTTGAGTATTTTCATTATTTCTTGTTCGTCTGCAGACTTTGATGATTAAAATCTCTAATGTTAACACTAATCACCAACTGAAACTAATGGCGTCTCTTCACTGTGTAAACAACTCTGGACCAAACCAAAAACCAAGCTCAATTTCATATTCAGATTCTCTTTGCAAAACTTCAAAAACTCTTCAACTACTTGTGTACTTTAAATCTTTCATAATAATCTTTACCATATTTATGCTCTGTAAAAGTTTAATTGTTGAAACATTTAATCATGTACAGAGCCGGCCCTGGGGTCAAGCAGGTGAAGCACTGGTTTGCGGCCACTAATATTATGACTAAATTTTGGCTTTTGTCTGGCAAAATTTTGTTTAGTCCAGTTGCATAATTATAAGTTAGTTATGGACTTATGGTCATGACCCGAGTTCGACGCTTGCAACGCCAAATTTTTTTTTTTTTTTGGTTCTTTTCAACAAAATAATTACGTAAAACAAAAATTATTCTACATATATATAAATAAATTACGGAAATCTTTTAACCAAAAAAAAGAAAAATGTTTTATTTACCACATGTTTATTTTTAAAATTGTTAAGTATTACAAACAAAATTATGAAAATATTTAAACCAGCCCTTTTTTATTTTTTCGCTTGTGGTCTTCCATAACTCAGGACCGGGCCTGATCATGTAGATAACTATATCCGATAGAAAAAGAACACAAGCTTAGAACTTGCATGAAATCTAGCAAAAGTTTCAAGAAGCAAAAATATTGAGAATAATTATACCTTTCTATACAACTTGAATAATCAACTATCCCTTTTCATTATTATTTTTAAAATTTTTTATTGTTCAGAACAACATATATTAAAAATAAAAATAAAAAATTCAACTGAATAATTTAAACGATTTATCTGATTAATACCGATTTTCAACGCTTAAATCGAAAATCGACTAAAATCGGAGTATCGCAAGGTTGATAAAAACAATTTAATTTTTCATGTCTTTTTTGACCGTAAACATTTTCCAAAAATATAACCTTTCTTTTGGCAAGCAGAATTGCATACTTTTCCACCATTATGTTTCTAACCAATTCCACGCGGTGCAATCCTGCTTGGTGGAGTGTTTTTGCAAAACTTAATTGTATGATCACCTTGACCATTAGCAAGGTTGACAAAAACAATTTAATTTTCCTGTCTTTCCAGACCGTAAACATTTTCCTCCTGACATGAACTTTTCACTTTTGCAAGCAGAATTGCATACTTCTCCACCATTATGTTTGTAACAAATTCCACGCGGTGCAGTCTTGCTTGGTGGAGTGGTTATGCACGGAATATTATCACGTTTACCATTCGCTTGTCCTGATATTTGTAATGGAGATAATTAATGACCAATAAGAAAGAGATATTTTCAATCCCCTTAATTTAAAATACATATTTTAGTTTTAATTTCGGCTTACAAGTAAAAGATTTTCTTAAAAAATTCACAAATCACATGGTTTTCAATTTTTTTTTCACACGTCAATTTTTGTGTTTAAAAGTGAAAGGAAAAGAAAATTCACTTATTTAAAAAAACTTAAAATATTCTTTAATTTTCGAGAAATGAATTTTGCCAGGAATAATGTGCATTACCTTTTTGAATCAACAAGAAGATCATCAAAAAAGTGATGAAACCAACGACATTTACACCCTTAACAACCATTTTTTTTATAGTTCTTCCCCTTTCTTTCTGATGGAATACTTATATTGTATCCAATCAATAAATGTAGTATATTTTTAGCAAAAAAAAAAAAATGTAGTATATATAGATTTTTGATTTTCCAAAAATAGAAAGTAAAACAAAAAAAATGTAGTCCGTGAATAATAGTTATCAAATAGTTTAAAATGAGAAAAAAACAAAAAAATAGAAATTCAATTGACCATATATCTCTCCGTCTAATTTGCTATTTGATGTTTTTCCCCTTTATGTGCAGATAAATATAGTTAATCTAGTTTCTAATTTTAATATTGTTTCTTGTTGTTGACAAATATATATATATATTTTTTTCTTATTTGTTTTGAATAGCATGTTATATGTACAAGTATATTTAAAAAAAAAGTAATTATAAACTAGGAAGTTTAAAAATATTGGTCCATTCGTATTGGTGTGTTTTCGGCCAACATTTAGTTTAGTTCGAACCAGGGACAAAATGGCTCGACCAAAATCTGCCTTGGGGTTGGTCGGTGAATCTTCATTCTTTGAGCTTGGTTAAGCTTGGTTGGCTCCTTAGACTCCTCTTTGGTCTTCTTGGTCTTCTCGGCTTGTCTTTGGTTCTTCTGTCCTCAATGAAGCCGCGTAGATCAATTACATCATTAAAAAGGTGAATGCTTCATGTCTTTTGCTCTTCATGTAATCCAACTTTTAGCTTCGTTATAAAATGAATTTCATGTTTTAGTTTGTTTATGGTGAAAACCAAACTCTCAAGTTTGGATGAGATGTTAATTAATATCACAACTTTACAGAGATATACTATATATGTTCACCTAACATAGCCATTATATACTATATATGTTCACCTAACATAGCCATAGAACTTATCGTACACGAGAAATCATTGAAAACGAATTTTGAGTCTAGGTTCTTGATCAATAACAACGTTTATATAATGGCTAAGTTCTTATCTTCTTGGAGATTCTCCAAATAAAAGAAACTAGTTTAATGATCAAGCATTCAAGTTTTAAAGCATTCAAGTTAAAACACTAAAAATGACTTGGCTTAACAGTTCAAGTCTTCTAGGATTCACTTAAGACACTGCTTATCTGGGTATAACGTCTGAGATGGGGTATTGGTAGGCAGCCGCAGCAGCAGACGAAGAGCCTTCTCCATAGGTATTTGAAGACGAATGAATCTCAGTCGTGTGACCTTCATCGGTGAAAAATCCAGGCGGTTTTGGTTCCGGAATCTCAAGTGTTTCGTTTTCGAGCATCGCCACCACCGCCGACATCTTTGGTCTGTCACATGCAGCATGTTGAACGCACAAGAGACCAATCTCTATGCATCTTAGGACTTGTTGTAGCGATGAATCTGACATGACCTCATCTACAATCTCTTCCCAACTTCCGTCCTTCCAGTTTGTCCATACCTGTCCATAAAACCAAGACCAAGCGCTTGTTTAGTTTCTAATTATGTCACTGGATCTCATATAAACCAAGAACAACTTTATAAAGCTTACATAGCTGAGAAGATTAGTGTTAGAGCGCAAGTAGGAGAATGTGCTGTTCTTCTTGCCACTTACAATCTCTAGCACCATCACCCCGAAGCTAAAGATGTCGGATTTTGGGGAGTATGCCCCACCCACGACATACTCCGGAGACATGTAGCCGCTACATAATGAAAGATTAGAACCCTTAAGCTCTAAATCAAAACCACTCTGCATTTTCATAAGACATGTAAAGAGTTCTGATTGCTTACCGAGTCCCAGCCGTATGCGTCGTGTTAGCTTCGTTCTCGCTCCTTTTGAAGATTCGGGCCAAGCCAAAATCAGAGATCTTTGGAATCATATCTCTATCAAGCAAGATATTTGTTGGTTTTAGATCTCTGTGGATAGTCTTAACCTGCGAGTCTTCATGTAGGTATGTAAGTCCTCGAGCAATGCCTTTTATATATAACCTCAAATCTCCTCTGCCAATTTAGCTCACTGGAGCTTTGGCTTCCACCTACAAATCGATCACAAAGATTGGATTAATAAAACTACTTGTCAACGTGAAAATACTTCACAACTAAAATACTAACCAAAGAGATGACTTTCAAGGCTTCCGTTTTCTACGTATTCATATATCAACACCTTCTCGTCCTCGTGAACGCTCCAACTAAAAAGGTGGACAAGGTTAATGTGCTGAAGACCAGAAATCACCCGCACCTCCTTCATGAACTCAGCATTCCCTTGACTTGATAATTTACTCAGTTTCTTCACTGCGATTTCTTTCCCGTCCGGTAACCTTCCCTGCCACCATATTCCAGTGATCAGTGTTAATTACATTATTCCTTTGTTTCTTAAGTGTTTCCTGAATTCTTTTACCTTATAGACTTTAGCAAAACCGCCACGTCCAATTTCGTTGGAGAAGTTTTCGGTGGCTTTCAAAACCATTCCAAAGTCCATGGGCGGGAACGGTCGACTTTCTATTGCTCCAGGCCTATCTATTACCCCTGGTAATACTTCTACACCTTCTGTTTAAAACACAAGGACGAATGAAAATTTGAAATCCTATAGATGCTGTATCTCCGGTTGCTTTTGCTAGGTTCTGTCTCCTTTTCCAATAGCAGAAGACGGCTAAAGAGAAAAGAGCTGCCGCTGGGATGCCAAGACACAGACCAATGATCACTCCAGTTTTGTCTTTCTTCTTCCGCAAGCACCCATTTGTCATGTTGGATTCCCTCGGCACAAACCCTTTGATACATGTACACCTTGATCGCACGTTCATGTCACAGTAAGCGTTAGACCCACACGAATTGTACCTATCGTAGAAAGTACACAGGTTAGTGAGTGAAAACCACGACCAGTTCCACTCTTTCCTGCTCGGTCCCACGTATAGTGTATTAGCAGTCCGGACTGGGCCATTTCTAGTCTTGAGTAAGAGATGTTGTTTGTTGCCATGAACAGACAAGTGAGCTCTTCTGTATTCTGTGTTAGATTAAAGAACCGAGGTAGTCTAACAAAATTGTCTCCGTTCCATTGCCCGCTCCAATACAATAGCACGCCTTGAGTTGTCTTGATGGATAGAGCAGGGGAACCCTGGGTTTCTAATCTTAATTTGTAATCTCCCTTCGATGGGTCGTCGATGCTTTTCCAGGAAGTTAGAACTCTATTTTCCACTTTGTGATCCAATCCGAGTTTCATCCCAGGGAGTAGCGTATCCGTGGGATTATCGAAACTCTGCCACAAGAAACCGCTTGGATCACTGTTGTTGGAGTTTCTCACCACAAGATTTCCGTTATCCAGGAGCTCTGCCACCACCGGAGACCTCTTGTCTCCTCCTCTGCTTGGTATTTCCGTATACCAGATGAGGTTGTTAGATTGATTGCTGAGAACGAGGATACCACCAGAGAATCTTAGGGTTCCGTTAGGATTGTAGAGAGGGATGTCTCCGTTGGCAACCCAAACATAGGTTCTCACAGGGATATTCTTGTACCAAATCCCAATATACCAACGGTCAACAGTTTCAACACCAGTTATGGCAGGGTTGAAGAACCCAAGCTCGAAGACATCACCTTGAGAAACAAGAGTTCTGCCGCTTGATCCGGACAATGAATCTGTTTGTGAAAGGATGCTGGCATCAGACTGAGAGGAGATGGGAACAAAGATAAGGAGAATCAAAGCAAATGCACAATCCATCGAAAACAATTTTTGCTCCAAGATTTTTTCAGTGAGAGAGAGAGCAAAACATCGCCGGAGAAAGAAAAAAGAAAAATGGCTAAAACCCTTTTAGTCCGACTTCAATGCCACCCACCCAACAAACGGTATGGGGTGTTTTTAATTACATGTTTGAAAAAAGTTTAATTCTTGACATTGGAAATCGAGCGAATTGCTTTTCCGTACGGTCTGTTTCAGAAAGGATATTCCGGCGTGACGGAGAGAAGCAGAGGAAGAAAGCTCCGGCGGCATCAAGCTCAAAAGAATTGAAACTACAGTGTTTGCCGGGAATCTACTAACCCGGGCTGGTTAATTTCCGGTTAAATACGAAGCTCTCACCCATTGAACCGAATCTTTCAGACATCTAAAAAAAAAATTAACAAAAAATAGAGAAAATATATAATGGTTCGGTCGGTTCGGTCCTTATTGACAACTCAAAAATATTTTTCAAATTGTCATTATTCCAATCTCTTTTTTTTTTGGGCTAAAAGTTGATACAGAGGTTGGTGGCAAGTACTGAAGTACACCAACACCATACACTACACTTATGGATGGGAGTCATGTGACTATGATATGAAATTAACATTTTCGAATCCTGAATATGATTCAAGAACAACAGACAAAAATGATAAATGCAGACTCGAGGACACACTCATATCGATTTTTTTTAAAATATAAAAAGAAAAAGTAAAAGTCCATTATAAATTTTTACAAGCTAATAATATCAACACACTCCAACACAAATATTTGTTGTGTTGCATTGGTTTATGAGAAGCATCTTCCAATGTTTAAACAAACAAACATCCTCTGCTTGACAACATACTCCAAAATGCAAACATTCTGGTCTCAACACTTATTCATGTCTCTCTAATGTCATTGGTTTGACTTTTTCAAGATTCCAAATTCAACTAAAGAAACACCTGTTTAAATCTCCCACTGTGACATTACATAAAAAAGAAACACTTCTTCATATAGCTAAATGAAATTCAAATCTCTGATTCCTCAGCCATAATATGGTCATTGATGGTGTCATGACCAAGCACATTCTATGTCTAGTCCAAGCAATGAACCTTACCTTTTGTAAGATCCACTGATCCTTTCTCCCCTGGATCGGCATTTAATGATGGGTTGGTATCTAAAACAGATAGAGGCTTATACTGCTGTTTCTCAAGCAGAGCCTTGTGTTTTTTCCCGAGCTTATGAGTCTCCATCACCTGCTCAGAATACGTCCGAATCTTACAAGTTTCGCACCAAATGATTACCTTCTTTTTTTTCTCACCTTCTGTATTCTTTCCCGTTTCTTTCTCCAGCAACATTTCATCCATTTTTTGATCCTGCACATTAGCATCTTGAAGTACAGTAATGGTTTCTGATTGTGGCACAGTCCTGGCAGAAGCAGTGGCGGTTGTTGTGGTTATGACAGCAGGAGCTGTGTTGAAGGAGGTTGAACCAGTCTTAGGTTGTTCATTCTGTTTCTCAATAGCAGCCTTATGTTTTTTTCCTAATTCATGACTCCTCATGACTGTTTGACAAAACGCCCCAACACTACAAACGTCGCACCAAAACTTAAACATAGTTTTTGGCTTGCTTTCTACTGTTTCAACTTGCTTTCTGCTGTCAACTTTCCCCAAGCAAGGAAGCTTCGAAGAGGCTGTTTCTCCGGTTTCCACAGTCGTGTTTCTCACAGACATCTGTTTCATTTCCAAGGCTCTTGCTTCTGATTTGAGCCTTTTCCGTTGAAAAGGTTCGCTCACACCTCTCTCAACACCAGTTTGAGTGTCCCCTTCTTTACGCTTTGCTCCTATAGGATCAGGCCTATCCTGCAATAGAGGAAATACAGAGAACACATATGAAACAAAGACTTTATGTTGATCACCACTTAAAAAGCACTTACCAATACAATCAAGTTTTCCTTGTTGGACTCCATTACTGATGTTTCTTTATCCCCTGTAGCCTCAGACATTTGCTGGAGCGGAGGCAGTTGCATCATCGGTGATGATACAAGACTGTAAGGCCATGTGTACATCAGAGGATCACGGTAAGTGCACTTCTGTCTGAGTAAGTTGTTGTCCTGATTCTGATTTGGAAGCTTCCTTTGATTGATCCACATAGCAAGCTTTTCCTCTAGCGGCATTCCCTTCTTCTCTTCAACTCTTCTTATCGCCATTTCTCTCTCGGCAGCCATCTCTTGTACAACCTCGGCTATAAGCTCTCTTCTTCTCGCTGTTTCTGCAGCAATAATCTCTTGACGGATTTGCTCCTTCTCAATTTCCCGTCGAATAGCTTCATGAACATGATCCTCACTTGGTCCTATGTTGCAGCCTAAGAATAAAGTTCGAGCGACAAGTCAATTTGGTGGATTTTTAAGCAAAGGGCAAGAAAAATGTTCACTTTAGAGAGATTAACAGTTATGAAAAATTGTCCATCATCACTTCAATGTCGACAATAGCAGCGTCTCTGAGAGAATTCAATTTCAGATTTGACACAGAATTTAAGAGCCAATTCCAGAATTAACACATGAAAAATCAACAAGAAATCTGAAGAAGAAGAAATCAAAACTGAACAGAAAAAAAAACAAAAGCAAAATTGCGGTCACAGAAACTAAAGAGCTACTCAACAAATCAAAATCTACCTACACTCCTTATTTGAAATAAATACGGCCAATCAAATCAAATCAAATCATAACAATTTTCTCTGTCGGCGGTGAAGAAACGGTGAAGCAAGAGAATCCGGGGTAGAAACCTGTGATTGGTCGCGCCGAGAAGGAAGAAAAGTTCGGATTCAGCGACTGAGAAGGCGCCGTGTCCGTCGCAGGAGGTGGCCGATCACCGTCGATGGCTCTGTATCTGAATTCCATCTAATTCAAATTTTGGCGACACAGAGAGAGAGAGAGAGAGGTGTTTACCGTTTGTAATCGATTTAAAGAATAGGGTTTTGTTTTGGGAAAGTGAGTTTATTATGTTGACAATTTTTTTTTAATATCTAAGGGATTTAAAATTTCAAAATTTCCGATTTAAAAATAATGAATGGTGATTTATTTGTTTTTATTCTTTTTTCAACGAATGGTAATAAATTGTTGACAAGAAAATTCTAACATCAGTTGGCAAAAGAAAAATAAAATTTTAAAATCTTCAAAGAATCTAAAAGTTAGTTCTATTCTTACATAAAGTTGAATCCAAATGTATTCGGATGAGAAAATAAGTTAAGCAGATATATCAGACTAAAAATTATATGAGAACTAATTTGTTGTGGTTAAATGGAACAGGTGAATATAGCTAGGAATGTTAAATAGGGTTTTTCAACCCAGTCTAACTTATTTTTCTAAAACTCGGTCCTAAATGAACCGTAACCCTATTTAAGCATGCCATAATTTATAACATAGGGTTGAATCTTGTTTAGCCATATTATAGCTATTTTCAAGTTTATTAGTTTTTTTTAACATTTTTATTTTTATAGTTTTAAATTGGCTACTTTTATTTTATAAATAACTGTATTAATTTTATAGAATATTACGTTTTTGCGGTTTTAGCGAAAAAATATAATTTTACGATTTTTGCAGAAAAATAAAATTGTACAATTTGGCAGAAAATTTTTTTTTTTACAATTTTACGATTTTGGCAGTTACACGAGCTTGTCTAAATTTTTGGGATTAAATTTTGGTATCTTTTTTTAATCTCTTGCCGGATCTTGGCCATTGCTTCCGGATTTTCGGGTTCTTGGATAGAAATCAAAAAAACCAATTGTAAGCTGAGTTTTTTAAAATAAAAAATCGCAAAATCATGATTTTCCGGAAAATTTATTTCCGATTAAATTTGCGGAATTTCGTTTTTTCATCATAATTGCAAATCGCGTTGGAATCACAATTTTCCATCGTAAATCTAAAATCATATTTTTTTTGCTGAAATTATGGAATTCTCGACATAAATGGAGAAACATTTTTGCGCCACAAAAATTCTTAAATTATATAATCCCATCATATTGCAATATTATGTTTTTTCCACAAAAATACAAAATTTCGTTTTCTCACCAAATTTATTGAATTTCATTTTCTATAAAAGTTTTGAAATATTTTTTTTTCCCCTAAAGTTTTGAAATCATGTTTTTTCTATTAAATTTATGCAATGCATTCTTGATTCTTCCACCAAAAAAATATAAATATTTTATTTTTCACCAACATTACGAAATCTTATTTTTTTGCACCAAAAACAGGATTCTCTATCTATTAATTTCATATTTTGTCACTAGGCCATAGCCCACTCCATAGGGCCCAATTTTTATCAAGATCGATTCTATCTAGTGGGACAAAATATAGTGTGCGAAGTTGTACGAAAGCTCCCGTGAGTCAAGTCAATCACAATAAAAAGTCACCAGATCTAACCAACCATTTTGTAACTGTAGCTCTAAATTCCAGCCGTAGGATATAAAATCCCACTAAATGAACGGTGAAGATCTCGTTGTTGACTCTATTCATCGCTGGACCCTTAAGTGGGTTTGTTTCGAGAGGTTTCTTCTTCTTCTTCTCCTTGGGTCAAAGTCTTGAAGCTAAATCTCTCATCTCTCTCTCTCTCTCTCCCTCTGTGAATTAATGGCGAGTAGTTGCGAGCTTTGCTGCGAGATCTTGATCGCGATCCTTCTTCCTCCCGTCGGAGTTTGTCTCAGGCATGGCTGTTGCACGGTAAGTTCATCTCGATCTCGATCGAATTCATCGGATTGAGAATTGTGATCTCTAATTTCCTTTTTTTCTGTTCTACGAGAAACTAAGAGAATCGTAGCTTAATCTCTGAGATTTCACTGGAATTACGAGTTTTTTGCTCTTCGGATCTCTGGGAATCAATCAATGAATCTAATGTTCGATTGCCGAGAGAAAAAAACGCTAGGAAAATTTTACGGACTTTTTTGTTAAATTGGTTTAAAGTGGTGTGTTTTCATGAATAAAACAATAATGAAGGGACTAGAAAATAAAATTTTGTTTTTCCAAACTCATGAAGATTCTTGTTTTTGCAGGTTGAGTTTTTCATTTGTTTGATCCTCACATGCTTAGGATACCTTCCAGGGATAATATACGCAATCTACGCGATCTTGTTCATGAACCGTGATGACTACTCTGATGATTACAGACGACCAATCTACTACGTTGCTTGACCATTATTCTTATTGTAAAGTTTTCTACTGTTTCATTTGTTCTTAGGAACATATTTAATATACTTTAAAGATCTCATATTGTTTTAAGTTTATATATCTTATATCTGTTATGAACCCTTGTTTACTCTTTGAATGATTTTTCTTTGTCTCAATGCAAAATTGTATCGCTCGACTCGATTAGGGTATGGGATCATAAGCAATTTCTTTTAAAAATATACAATAATTTTAAAACATACTTTCAAATTTTTTTATTTTACTTTTTTTTCCATCAACTGTTGAAGCAAAACTCAAATTCATTTTTAATGTTACTTTCATTTTTAAGGGAAAAACGTAGAAAACCATTGGAGATGCCTTATGAAATTTGATTTACTCATGTGTCACATTCACATTAAAGTAAATACTTTTGTGTGAGACAAATAAACCTTATGTGTCACTTTTTTGACAGTATTTTTTTTTTTCTTATAATTGTAACGCTCGGACCGTCTTTACCAGTTGACCACCATGTTCTCTTTCGGATCCATGGACCCATCCTTATCCGACAGTCGGTGCATTAACCGAAAAGTTCTATAGTTATGATTTACTAACCCTGCATTCATCACGCGATTTTTTTTCGTGTTTTGTTCTCACTCGCACGGTACTGAAAATAACTTTCTGATAGGTCATCCATCTTTAAATCGCTCCAGTTTAAACACGCTTAATTTTGGAGTTTTTTTCTGGACAAGTGACAAAAAAAATATGTGCATTTTGATGATATAGATAGTCAAATCAATTCTCTTAAATTCTTCTTATGCATTCAATATATTCAATATATTCAAAAATCGAGATGTGACATCAATCTTCACAATAAATATTAAAAACCATAAAAAAAAAAGAAAACAAACACTAGCTCACTTCAGAAATAACAACATACAATACCAGTTTTCATTGTTCCTTCTATTTAAATTCAAGCGTTAATTTCTGTTTCTTTTTTTTTTTTTTTTTT
>OVAY01002501.1:0-17322 GCA_900406395.1 Kernera saxatilis | reverse complement strand
TCATGGAGCGAAAACGAAGAAGGAAGCTCAACTGAAGTTTCAAGGACCGGTGAAGACGAGATATCAGCAAACGGAAAAGAATTCTCACAGAATACAACATCACGTGAAATCAAAAACTTTTCAGCCTCTAAATCATAGACCACCCAGCCTTTCTTCGCATAAGGGTAACCCAGAAAAACACATCTCCGAGATCGGCTTGCAAATTTATCGCCACCATGATGTTGATTGTGCGTGAAGCAAATACACCCAAAAACCCGTAGTTGTTCAAAATTTGGAGTTTTACCGTAGAGAAGTTCGTATGGTGTTTTCCCATGAAGCACAACGGATGGTGTACGGTTAATAAGATATGCAGCGGCAAGTATGCACTCTCCCCAATAATCAAGAGGAAGATGTGCCTAAAAGCGAAGTGCCCGAGCAACATTCAAAATATGACGATGTTTCCTCTCAACGCGTCCATTTTGTTGCGGAGTACCAACGCACGAAGTTTCATGAACGATTCCTTGTTCAAGAAAGTAATCTTTCATACAAATGAATTCAGTTCCGTTATCATTACGGACCACGCGAACAACTTTATCAAACTGTCGTTTAACCATTGCCAAAAATTGTTTCATATGCGTGGAAGTCTCACTTTTCTCAATCATCAAGAATAGCCAAACACAACGAGAGAAGTCATCTACTATGGTGAGAAAATATCGAGCTCCAGATGATGCAGGAGTGCGATATGGACCCTAAACATCACAGTGAATAAGCTGAAAAATTTATGTTGTTTTATTAGTACTTGTAGGAAAACAATCTCTTGTTTGTTTGGCGCGGAAACAGATTTCACACACCGAATCAGAAACTTTGCTATGACTACTAACACCAGGAATAAAAGAAAGAGCTTGAGTAGATGGATGCCCAAGACGCTTATGCCACACATCAACGGAGACACTCACGTGCAAGCCAATAACGCCAACAGCATTCACCTCTCGAAAATAGTAAAGACCATCCTTTTCTTCATCTGCTCCAATCAGCATCCGCGAACGGTCCTGAATAGCACAAAAACCATCACCAAAGTGAGCAAAGCACTTGTTCTGTCGGATCATCTGAGAAACTGAAACTAAATGACAATTTAATCCCTCAACATATAGCACATGAAGTAACCGAATATGTTGTCCAAGAGACACAGTTCCCAGCTTCGTTGCAATTGTATGTCTACCATCAGGAAGACCCACAAGACACGGATTAATATCTGATACTTCCATCAGAATATGCAAGCAACCTGTCATGTGATTCGACACACCAGTATCCAAGATCCAAGNAAGATCCAAAGAATAAGAAGTGTCTTACCCGTAAGAGTTTCGGAGGCTGTTGTTTTCCCAGAGTGAAACGTATTAAGCAACACCCTCCATTGCTCGTCCAAAAAACCACCCGGGATTGTCATTGAGGAAGCTGTCCCGACTTGTCCAACAGGTGCCGTGGCCTGCAAGCCAACAACATGAGCTGCAGAAGGCTTAGCACGAGCAGGTTGTAAAGGCTGAGGTTGCGGACCACGTGCTGGTGCTGCTGGTGACTCACCACGAGTCCCTTTCCACCAAACAGGGTAGCCATTCTTCACATAACAACGTTCCTCCTCATGTCCTTTTTTCCCACAGTGAGCACAAATTCTGTCTTTATATTCACCACGACCCCGAGAAGTTGATGTTTGAACTGCAAAACCCACAACTTCAGGACGAACTTCACTCTCCCTACTCCCATTTTTCACCGTCTCATCTCTTTGAACAGTAGAGAAAGTTTGATTGAGAGATGGCAAAGGATCACGGGTGAGGAGACTCGATTTAAGTGCTCCAAAGACAGATTCATCAAGACCCATTAAAAATTGATTAACCTTATCCTTTTCTCTCTTCCGAGTTCCACGACCCTTTGAATCAGCCGATTTGGATGGTCGATTTGGCTGATTTGTGCGCCTCTGCAAAACGTGATCTTCAGCCGATTTGGCCACCACGTTACCAGACTTTTCAACATCATCACCTGCCATGGTCGAGTGTCTAACTCAAAAAGAGAATGAAAAAAATTAGCCTCGTTGTGGCTCTGATACCATGTCACAGAAAAGCAAGTTTGGAGAACTTCTGTGTTATTTTTCATAGGCGGCAAAAGCCTTATTTATGCAGAGTGTACTACAAGCTCATTAGGTATAAACTACACAAGCAAAAGACCGAAAAGGACAAAACTAATATACGAATATACATGATATACTCTAATATTCATTTTAAATTCGGTTTAAAATAAGTTGAAGTAAAAAGTTAAGTGGTTCAATACCATTAAAACAATAAAACTGAGAAAATAGCCATATAGTAAATTCATATTGAAATCAATGAGACAAATTATCCGTGTGTTTTCGGGTGTTTGATGCCATACAAGATGACATATGAGGTATGTTGTACGTACGTAACATACATCAACATAAAGTATACTAAATTAAATACAGTTTAGCTGTGTAGAAAACAAAATTACGATTTTGATGTATTTAATTTGATATTTTTTTTTCTTTTTTCATGTGAGTTGAAATTTGGGAATGTATAGATAGCTTTTGAAAAATCAAATATATCAAACGATTGTATTTTTAAAATCCACCCACTGTAACTTTTACAACCTCGACCAAATACACAAGACTTATTCGGTCGCAATCCAAATTAACTTATGCAACCGGTATACGATCTATGGTATTTGGCATGCATGAATATCGTAACAACATGCCGCACAACAGCATCGCCTAGATCCCACATATATATATGAGTGATGAGTGAAACGTTTCTGGCTAAACAAATGGCATATGTTTTGGGAAACAAGAGATGTGACTATATGTGTTGCCGATTGTTGTATTGTCTGGTCTTTACAAAAGAAGTAGGACGAAATCTTTCCAATCGATGTCGGGATCAATTTAGAATTTGACTAAATTTTTTCTGTCGAACTGGCTCATCCTTAAAATTAGTTGGGACGGTTTACATCAATTGTGAATATATAGGCCAGGTTCTAGTCCTAGATTCACGTTCGATGCTCATATTAATTTGGTACTGATCTATGCGTGTTTGGTTCACCTGATAAAAAGTGAAACTCTCGGTAAGCTAACTAACACTACAGTCACTTGGTTGCGTGAAAAATATATGTTGAGTGTTTTTTTAAAGCAATTACTTGTTGAATTACTCTATGTTGAGTTACTCTCTTAGTTTCGACACTATTAGGGAAAAACCAAAATCTAATAGACCAAAGTTTCTATTTACTTGGAATAGTTTTGGGAAGGGATTAGGCGAAGAAGACAAAATAGGGAAAAATGTAGGCTTTGGAAAGAGAATATACCAAGCGAGAAACCTTCAGGTGACGTGGGAAGTCCGTACGGATTTACAGAGCGTAAAGACGTTACAAAGTAAAAAGCCAAAAAAAAAATCTTAACAGTGAACTTACACAACAAGATGGGTGATGTGGTCTGACGGACACGTGTCGAGTTATGATTGAATTAGACGTTTGCCTGAAGCGTGTTCGCTGAGCCAAAGCCTCCTTTTTAACAGTGACTTGTCTACGTTATTTATTTACATTTCTACCCTTTTATTTACTTATTTTTGACCAAATCATTTCACACGTTTGTTAAATTCGAGCTTTTTATTTTAAAATTTATTTTGTATTTAGCAAATCTGTCGTCTATATGTAGCTGAGTGACCCATGTAGCTGAATTAGTTCGAATAACATTTTATATATCTCTAATTTTTTTGCACAATTGCCACGGTATTGACAATTATTCTTTGTTTTCAACAAATTCCACCCACCACTAACTATCAATAATGGTTGTATTTTTTTTTGGCCTAATTAATGCAAACAAAAAATCAAGATAATGAAGTCACATGATTTTAAATTGGCAAAATTCTTAAAAGATCTGTGTTTCCACTAATTATAGTATATCAACCGCCAAAAACCCACCCAATGTTGTTTACAGAAAGAAAAGACAAGAAGAGCTTTTGGTTATTACGTGGATTTCTCTTAAAGAGGACAGGACCCAGTTAACATTCACCAAATCAATAATCCACCAACATCTGGTCTCTAATTTGGCTAAACCAGCAACACATCAAGAATGTGAATAAGAGACTTGTGAAAGGATTAGACATCCTTCAGCTTCAACATTACCAATGTACCGATTACATTTATCATAAAGGTCAAGAAGATGAAACAAGCAGTTTCAGTATTGAGGTAATCTATAAAAGACAGAAAAAGGGTCAAGATTTTGAGCACTCAGGGCAGGGGAAACAACCTTTGGCTTGACAGGGCTGATCTTGCGTTTGATGAATCACCGAATCCAAAGATTCCTCCTGATTTGATCGATCCTGTCCCTTTGCAGCGTCCACATGCTACACTCTTAAGATCTCCACATTTCTTGCACATCCCAAGAGATCTGCAAAAGTAGTTGTTTCAAAAGAAATATATGATGGTAAGAATAGATTAAAGAACAAGTCTAATTTCGTTCAGCCATAGACAATACTCTAGAACTTTTCTTGGAGACATTAGCGGCATAGTCTGAAGATCATGCCTACACAGCCTCTCTCATTTCACAGGTAATATTTCCAGAATCCATAATCAAAATCAACAGTCTCAACATTGTGAGAGACTTCAAAACAGTATTAATTCTCTGAACATCAGCATATGATTCAATGCCTGAATATTTCAATTCATATATACGAGAGAATCAAAAGATCTTTCAGCGAGGACTGCAGAATTCCAGGAAACCATTACTTGGAAGAAACATGTTTCGAACATACATATTTTGATTTCAGATTCTATTCATTGGCTGAAATTTCGAACAACATATCACAAAGAAATTCCTGGTGTTTTATCATAATTTCATATGTTCAGCAAATAGAAGAAAAAGAACAAAAAAATCAAAATCCCACTAATCATGCAAGAGATTTCTTGGATTTTGTTTGTTTTCTTTTTTCCTCATAAATCGAACAGCTTATCACAATTCTACGCAGCTACGACAATCATCATCATCATCATCCTCTCATACGCCATTAACACATAATCAACAAAACAATTCTCATGGGTTCATTCAAAATCCAAGCATGTTCATAAAAAAAAATCGGCTATTAAACGACATGTGGTTTCAATCAGGACACGAAAGATTGGGCAAAAATTGGATTTTGTGGTGAGATAAATGAAACTTGTAAGCTTATTTACTTTCTCTGAGCAACGGAAATGAAAGCATCAATTTTTGGAGCAGCGATGGTGGCACCAACTGCAAAACCCGCAACTTCGTTTGATGTTAAGCTCTGCATCGTCTTTTTCTTTTCTCTGTTCTCCTCCTTAGTTCTTAGCTTGAATATCCTGCAGTCATATTACTAAAGATAATTATAATTGCGTCCATCTATTATCAACTTGGCCTATTAGCTCAGTTGGTTAGAGCGTCGTGCTAATAACGCGAAGGTCACAGGTTCGAAACCTGTATAGGCCACCTTTTTTGTTCGCCCTCTCTGTTTTTGTTCATTTTTATATTGAGTTTAGTATATAATAGTTACACGTTATGGTGGCCTATTAGCTCAGTTGGTTAGACGTCGTGCTAATAACGCGAAGGTCACAGGTTCGAAACCTGTATAGGCCATTTTTTAATATTTGTTTTGTTGCCCTCCTTTTTTAGCTAATTTTCATTTGGACCCCGATATTTTGATATAACCACTTTCATCCCAATGAAAATTAAGCAAAATTGTGAAATCTCTCCTATGGTTTGTAGGGTTTAAACTAGTTTACCCCATTACTGGGTCTATTCGCTTCCAACCTGTACGGCCGAAACTGCAATAAAACGAGAAGCGATTGGGTTTCTTCAAGCTTCACTCAAACAAGTCGATAAGTGTTGTCGACATCTCTATTCACGTATTTATAGCTCCAAGCTTTGTGATTTGCCGATTCGTTTTGGTAATTCAGTTTGTGAATCTATTGCCCCTAAAGAGAAGTGTCTCAGATCAGCAATGGAAACAGATCTAAATGACTATACCGTTATCAAGGAAGGAGACGCTGAGATTCTATTGCACAAGAAGAACCAAGTCTTCTTCAACAAAGCCCAGGTTCCATTGCTGCCTCCCTTTTCTTCCTGTTGGATTTCATTTGCTGCAAAGGCTCTCCCTTTTGCTAATAATTGATTGAATCACATCGAGGGAAATCTTAGGACTGATCAAGTATTAGTTTGTGGGCTTTTTATTTTTGTTTGTTGAAGATTCAAGTTTAGTGTTTTCAGCCATTAACAAGAAAAAAAAAAGTTGTGTTTTTAGCCTTTTTTTTTTTTTTTAATGGTTTTGCTTCTAATGATTACCCGTTAGATGTTATGGCTTAGTTTAATTTTTTGTTTGTAAGAAAGTAAACGGAATTTAAAGACAAATGATCCCTAATCCTTCTTGGCAATTCTAACACACACTTAAGTTTCTATGATAATGTTTTCGTCTGTGAGCTAAACTAATTGCTTATTGCTTATTGCTTATTGTTTTATGGTTAGGTCAACAATAGGGACATGTCCATTGCTGTCCTAAGGGCATTTATATCCAAACGCAAGCAAGAGCATGAGGCGATGTTATCTAAAAGAGCTAGATCAATTGGGAAAGTGATTGAGAAGGCTGTCTCTGAAGTTTCCAAGGAAGGAACTCCTACTGAAAACGGTGAGGATAATGGTAAAACCAACGGAGAACATGAAGTAACATCTCAGGATGGACCAAAGGAAGCTGCCAAGACTGCATATGAATCTGCACGAAGGGAACTCAAGCCACCAAGAGTGCTTGAGGTCTACCTATTTTCTTTCCTTTATGACTGTAATAACTGTACCTTGTTTTCTTATTTCGTTGTTTAATTTTGCTTTCCTGTTACATAACTTTTTCTTGTGTTCTTAATTTTATAGGCCCTGTCAGCCTCCGGGTTACGGGCTTTGAGATATGCTCGCGAAGTTGAAGGAATTGGTCAAGTTGTGGCTTTAGATAATGACCCAGGTTTGCTTTTTCCCCAGCATTTGTGCTTGTGACGAGGTTTCAAAACTCAACTTTTCTTCTATCTCAACTTCCCAGAATAATATAGTACTATTACCTTTTCCCTATTAAAGCATCGGTTGAAGCTTGCCAGAGAAACATAAAGTTCAATGGCTTGATGTCAACTTCAAAGGTGGAGTCACATCTTACTGATGCTCGTGTCCATATGCTCACCCACCCAAAAGAATTTGATGTGGTATGTAGGCGTCCAATTTTCGCAAAATTTCTTGTGCTCATTTAGTCAAAAAAATTTGAAAGTTTTTCATCTGATTGAATGTCTTTTTCTGTTAACTAATTTGGTTAATTGATGTCTTAGGTTGATCTTGATCCATATGGTGCGCCATCTATATTCCTTGATTCAGCTGTTCAATCAGTTGCTGATGGTGGGCTGTTGATGTGCACAGCAACTGACATGGCAGTGTTATGTGGGGCTAATGGCGAGGTTTGCTATTCCAAGTGAGATGTTACCCCTTAAATTACCTTACTCTGAAAACAAATATCTATGATTTTGTCTGAATGACTTAAACCTGTTTATTGTTAGATATGGTTCCTATCCAGTGAAAGGGAAATATTGTCATGAGATGGCTTTGAGGATTCTCCTTGCCAGCATCGAGGTAATTCTTTTGCTACTGCGAGGAATCATATATCATTGATTTGATTCACTAGCGCCAAATCTTCCAGGCTTTGATTGTTTTTAAGATGCTCTATTACTATTTCTTCTCTAAAAGCTTTTTTTCAACCTATTTACTTTGGTCATATTGTTGATTTTCAGAGCCATGCAAATCGCTACAAGCGGTATATTGTTCCTGTTCTATCAGTCCAAATGGATTTCTACGTCCGTGTTTTTGTCCGCGTTTACAGGTAAGTTTTCCTTTCTTTTCAATCACTTCCTCTCAGCTAGAGGCAAGTAAAGATTGAAGCTTTATGAAATGCAGTTCGGCGAGTGCAATGAAGAACACCCCACTAAAGCTCTCATATGTCTATCAATGCATTGGTTGTGATTCCTTTCATCTTCAATCTGTGGGAAGATCTCTCCCTAAGGTTTCGTGTCTGTCCCTTTGCATAGTTAGTCTCTGAAAACCGCCTTTTATGATAATCCTCTTCTATATTTTTCCTTTTTTGCAGCATAACAGTGTGAGGTATCAAGCAGGAGTTGGTCCTGTTGTTCCTCAGGATTGCACTCATTGTGGAAAGAAATATTACATGGGTGGACCGATATGGTCCGCTCCAATGCACGATCAAGAATGGGTGACTTCGATACTAAACGGTGTTAAATGCATGAAAGACAGATATCCTGCTTACGACAAAATTTGCTCTGTTCTTACCACGATCTCAGAGGTAAAACTTTCCTCCAAATTTTGAAATTTCAAGTTTTTGGGTTGGGTCAATTTCTCTAGATCCCAATTTGTTTGGCTTGTCTCCAGGAAATGCCAGATGTGCCGCTCTTTTTGAGCCTTCACAGTCTCTCTGCAACGCTAAAATGTACTTCACCATCAGCTGCTTTGTTTCGATCAGCGGTAATCAATGCAAAGTACCGTGTCTCGGGGTCCCATGTGAACCCGCTCGGGATTAAAACTGATGCTCCAATGGAGATTATCTGGGACATCATGCGGTGCTGGGTAAACCGTCTCCGTTCCTTTCATTTTCCTCAACTAAGCCTAAAGGCATAAGCTTTAAATGTGTTCTTTTTTCCCTCTCTTCGTGATAATGAATGAACTATTTTTGGTTGCAGGTGAAAAATCATCCCGTGAAGGCGCAAGCACCTGAACATCCCGGAAGTGTGATTCTGTCTAAAGAACCATCTCATCAGGTCCTTTTTCGTTTGCCATTGTCTAATGCTTCATTCTTTGATTGATTTGGTGGAAGCTGAATAAAGTTCAAAGCTTGTTTGTTTAAACACTGTTTTGTTTCGGACAGGCCGACTTTTCGCGCCACATTGGTTCACTTAGCAAAGCACAGGCGAAGAAAGTAGCCCGGTTTCTGCCAAACCCAGAGAAGCATTGGGGTCCAAAGTTAAGGGCTGGTCGTCAAATCACAAGCAAACACGTCTCGCTTATTGGTCATGAAGCTGTTAACGGTCATCTCAATGGCCACATGGAAGCAGGAGCAGAAGAAGAAGAAGAAGAGCAGCAAGAAGATATCATTGAGGATGAGCCAGACCTGAAACGCCACAAGACAACGGGGGATATTGCCTCAACATCATAGTGGGCTAATTTTTACACAAGAATTTTAAATTTTTGTTCGAATAACGCTTTTGCCCATTTCTTTTTTCAACATTCGTCATCAGAATTCTGTGTTTTTGATCCAAGCACAGATAATTAAGTTTTAATTATATCTCTTGTATTGGTTCTCTTTATTAGTTTCATACTAATTTTTAAGTATTGAATCAGAAGCAGACACGTCCTCTCTCAGCGGCATTTGGTCGAACAACTTTGCAACATTCGTACTCTCGAATTGTGCCAACAAAATATATAAGATATTTACTGTAATAATAATTTGGATACCAAAAGGTCGTTGTAGTATAGTGGTAAGTATTCCCGCCTGTCACGCGGGTGACCCGGGTTCGATCCCCGGCAACGGCGATTGTTTTTAATTTCGATCTTTTTGTTTTCCTGTTTATTTATTTATTTTAATTGTAGCTATTACGTGGCACAATCTTGGCCCACGAGTGTGTAAGTACATAGATACACCGCATAATATTGTATCTTTTGTGTGTAGGTACGAAAGATTTTAATTTTGCTCCGTGTTTTTGACATTTTTCTCTCAGAAACTCAGAAATGGCGTCGGCGAAACTTTTCGGTTATGCAATTAACGTTGAAGCAGAGGAAGAAGGCGGTGGTGGCAGCTCAATCGCCGGTGAGGTTTCTCGATCTGGTATCCAACCGGATGGCCAATCTATGAGTTTGCCAGTCTGTTTCCCTCCGTTCAATCAGAGGGAAAGCAATCCATATTTCCGTTTCCTAGAGTCGAACTCAGATTCTGGATCGGATTACATGGATTCAGAACCCGATCTGCATAATTGTTTCATCGATTTCTTTGATCGAGAGTCGTACGAGGTCGACACGCTCGGTGAGTTTTACATAAGCCCGAATCAGAGACTAAGTAGTTGGGGTGATTTCGATATCTGGGGATTTCAGGACGCGGAGGATGAGATCGAATTAGGGCTCGGAATCGGGTCCCGGTCAGGGCCGGGTCAGCTTCGCGGTGATTCTGGTGGGAATAGGGAAATTGATTCGGGTCGGGTCGAAGATGGTACGGGTCTTACTCCTGTTGGGGATAATCTCTTTGGCGAGGAAGAAGCAGAAGCCATGGTGGCTGATGAAGAACTGGAATGGGAGGATTTACAGAACGCGATCAGCTGGGTTCAAGAACCTGTCCAAGTTAGTCATTTTAATCTGGAAGAAGAAGGAGAAGAATTGTCTTTAGCATCGAGTGATGATGATCAAGATCAGCATGATCTAGATTGGCAGGTTTTGTTACCTGTTAACAATGTTGGGCTTTTTTGGGAAGAATCTGAAGATATCATAGACTCTGTTCTTATGGAATTTGACTATGGCGTTTATGGAGCTATAGATGAATATGGTGAAAATCATGGTGATTACAATGATATTATCGCAGAGACATTCGATCACGAGTCTGGAATCATGGGAAGTCCTCCGGCATCCAAAAGGGTAGTAGATGATCTTGCTGTTGTGGAAATTAGCTCTGAAGAATTGAGAAAGGGGAACATTGTATGCGCAATCTGCAAAGATGAAGTTGTGGTTGAGGAGAGAGTTAAGAGGCTGCCTTGTAGGCATTACTATCATGGAGAGTGTATAATACCTTGGTTAAGGATAAGGAATACATGCCCGGTTTGTCGGTATGAGCTACCTACTGATGATCTTGAGTATGAAAGGAACAGGAGATCACAGAGGCGCCGTAGCAGCGGTTTGGCTAGGGACTTGATGTCTGAGTAGATGAATATATCTTGGTTGAAAGGAAAACTACACTTGGAGCTGTATCTTATGCATGTTATTTAGGTTCCATTAATCTTTTAGACTTTGCTGAAAATTGCAGTCACATGTGTTTATAGTGGAATTAGTTCTTCTACATATGATATTTGCGATGTGATTTGATGCTTCTTCAAGAGTCTTTTTAGCTTAAACGTGGAAACTTGATGAATATACCTTATGCACGTCATAGGTAGTTTGGTTTTATCGAATATGTTGTCATGGGATAATCCGATCCATCTATCCAGATGTCAGGTGTGCAATACCAGGAGGTCTGATCCGGTCCGGTCCTGTGACTCTGTAACCAGCTTTTGATTAACCAAATACAAAATTAAAAATGATGAATATAATCCGGTTTAGCGTGGACCGGATCTAATTCAACCTGCGGACTTCCGAGTCCACTACAGAATCCCTAATTTAATCATGTCATGTTCAATCGTGTTGACAATCGTATTTAAAACTAATATCTGAAATATATTCAAACAATATATGGGATGGGATATTTTGGTAATAGGTAATTTAGATAAGTAAAATCATTATCCACAATTTCTATAAATCATATAAATTTTGTATTGCAGTTCAGATATTTCATGTTAGATAGTACAGGTTAGATTCCGGTTCGGATGTTTGCAGTAATTTCATATATTTTTTGACATTTTGGATTTTTTTTGTTTCCAAATTTTTTATCTACGTAAACATGTAGAAAAGGTACCCACACAGTACTTACACACAACTTTTTTTTGTATCGTATCCATCAAAATATTTATAAATGAGTAAATAACTACAGCGGATTTGAATACGGATTGAGTAACTAAGGTCGGCTATGGATATGTGGCTTAGCGTATATCAGGTAACCTCTCGTAATGAACGATTCTCCATTACAGTTTTTATTTGTTTTTTTTTTTTAACTTTTAGTTGCCTATTTAATAATATTTCCATTTTTTTTTTATTTTTTTTTTTGTCAAGTAATATTTCCATGTTTCTTTCAATTAAGTGCTTCAATATGAACCGAAGNTGCTTCAAAATGAACCGAAGCCCATTTTTACGAAAAAGATTGAAAAAAAAAAAAAAAAAAACTAAAGTTAACAGTCATTTTCACGTGCGAGAGTGGCTGGCTCTTTTCTCTATAGTGACTCTACATATCTAAAGAGCCAAACTTAAAACACTGAGTGTCGATTTTTTGTTTTTTCAATTGTTTATATGATCATGGAAAATCTTTCTTCTGGCTCTTGGATACCCAATTGGCTCAACACTATTTGCTGCCTGTATCCTCATATGCAATAATTATGTCTCTCGTCTCATTCCATGTAGCAAATACTCCACATCGAAACTTTATTTTAAAAAATATAGCTCCTCTATATGAAATATAAATTTTTAACCATTTGCATCAGTTATTCACATCCACATATTTATTTATTTTCTTTTTTGAAAAATATGAAAGTTATTGCTTAATAAAAGGAATAGTTTTGTACATGAAATGAGAAAAGAACATGAAGAAAACTTGAAATACATTAGAAACCATTAAAAAAAAAAAAAACAGCGCTATTAGAATCGTATGGATCATAATCATCTCTGTAGAAACCCCTCAAGCCGGTGAGAATCTTGGTACTTCAGTAATACTACTCTGTCTCAAACTGATTTCTCAATTACTTGAAATGAGATGATCTGAAAACACTCTTTTATATTGACATTTTAAACTATATTTGTGTGGATCCGTTTCGATTAAACGGTTTAACGAAGTGCACCAAAATAATTGCCAAGAAGAAGAGAAAAAACATTAATATAAATCGTTTTGTAGTTGGGGTGGGTGAATAACATCACATCAAAAATAAATTCATCACACCATTTTGAAATGTTTCATTTGATAATTATTACCTCAATCATTTTGGTATTGAACTTTGAGGTCAAGTTTTCCGTGACGTTCTCCCACTTTGTCTTCTTGTCTCTTTGGATTCTCTCTCTCTTCTCCTCAAGGGACATTGAGCTTTTTAGACCAAAATGCACATCAACTACTCTCAAGCGATAACCTGACAAGATTATACCATAGAAAAAAATCAGACTAATTAATCTCATACAATTCCCAGATGAATATTTTAACATTTAAAACGCTAGACTGGAATACAAGTTATTAATGGTATCCAAAATTACAACAACAACAAAAGAAGACGAATGAATTATATGTAAACAACAACAAACCTAACATTTAGAGTAAGTAAAAAAAATATAAAATACTCTAACAAGAATATTATATAAAATCTAAATACAAATTCATACGAATATCAAGCAAACACTCGTATGAATGTTTCAAAAGTCAAGAATACAACCTAGTTAGATTGAAACTGATACTAATTACCCGGTCACAGTCACAACCATTCATACCCATAGTCAAGATACAACTTAGACTAAAATCCAGATAGATTATATAGTTAATCACAATGTAAGTAGGAAATGATTCATGTCATCATCACCAATACCTATAGAGACATATATGCATTGTCCATACATGTATCATGTTTGTATAAAACATAAATGTGTATGTGAATTGTATGCATGCATGATTATCGCATACCAAGCTTTTGTGAATGTTAGTGTTAGGTATTTAAATTTAAATGGGGAAAAGTTGTTATCTTAGTTTTTCTTTGTAATTGATCAAATGATGATTTATTTGGTTTGGAAACATAAACTTCATTATAACTTAAAAGACTAAAAATATCTCAAAACCTAAAATAATATTCAGACAAAATAATTAGGCAATGACAAGTGGGTTATTTGAAAATTTTAAGAGTTTTCCTGGTCATAGTAAAATTAAAGCACAATCATAACTTTTAGGATTATGACGGACTATAATGATACAAATTGGCAGTGATAGTGGAGCAAACCCTTGATAAAATTTACAAGTACCTCAGCACATTATTTTGGCCTTTATCCATATCTTTCTATTGAAATTTAACTAGAAGTAAAAGTGGACTACGTATCCGTGATTTAAAAAATAAATTATTAACTAAAAAGTAAGAAATTTGTTTTATTTTATGTAGTTTTCCACTATTGGTTAAGATAGTAGTTTTTTTTGGGTTAAATTAAGATAGTAGTTTTTTAAACGTAAGATTCATAATTAATTTTACAGCAACTGATCATGAACGCAGAGATTAATAAAAAGTTAGGCATACAGGTTTGTTAAATATATTTGTGAGTATTCTCCATTTGGCAAATTGGTTTGAATGATTTAAAGGTAGGAGCGAAAAATACAAAAGTATAAAATGGGTATATAATTATATAGTTTTCATAGAAAAAAAAAAAGAAGCTGTGGAATTATAAAAATTATCGTAAAAAGTGTGATGATACAATAGACTTGGCTTTGGTGATTGGCTTATCCTTAATCTACCAATCAGTTGGACCATCATGACATCATCCATTTTTCACTTAAAAACAGTGTATCAATAAATTAATATCTCAGTTATCAAAAAAATAAAATAATTAATATCTGATGATTGCTTAACGAAGAAGATCAATGGAATTTCGAGTTCTCATATGGTATTTAAGGGGCCAGTGAATCTAAGAAAGTAAAAAAAACAAGAACTTTTTTTTACCAACGAGTAAAAAATATAACTTTTTTTTTTTACCAGTAGATAAAAGATAGTTCTATATATACACTTTTAGTTTTAGCTAGAAGAGCATATTTAGATACCACAAAATTCACATGGTAATTACATTAGATTTCCGTTTTCTTTTATTTTGTTCTGTTTACAATTACAAGATCCAAGGGAATTCTTTGGTGAAGAATTGAAAAATCAAGGTAGGCCAATATCAGGTGGTAGTGTTACTGATGGGACCAAAACAATGAACATTCAAAAAACACTTTTATAGTTTATGATCCAATAAAAAAATATTAAAAGACCGTTCTTAAAAAAAAAAAAAATATTAAAAGAATATTAGAGAAAGGAAACACTAAGAAAAAGCAAACTGGAAAAAAGTAAAAAAGTAAAAAAGATATGAAATAGGAAAAAAAATTGAGGCTGTGGAAGAAGAACAAACCGTGCAAAGGACACGAGACTGAAATAAAGAAAGAAATAGACTTTGTCTGAATGATATGACTTGAGTTGATGGTGTGTATTTGCCTTTTGTTTGACCAACACAGTCGCACTCTCTTTCATTCAATAGTCATGACTGATTTGCCAAATTATGCAATTTGATGGTTTAAGTCAGTCAAAAAAGTTTACGGTGTTATGAATTTCATCACATTAAAAACAGTATTGATGGATATAAAGTTTTTCTATTAATTCATTATCAATCAGATTGAGATGAAAATCTGTAACATCAGAACTTTGTAATCTCAAATGAATATTTGATCCAAAATCCAAAAACTACACTACATATATGTTCAACAGAAACTAGTGGTCTCTTGAATATGTGGTTTCTTCAAATGGTAAGGTATTTGCATCACTAAAACAGGAAAACCTGAAATTAACTTTGAAACCAAAAAATAATTCCATTACTGTGTTATATAACTTTTAGTCAACACCCAAAAAGTCTACCAAAAGAGGACCAATATCAATATGCACATATTTTAGTTAACTCTGCCTTTTTACAAATGGATTATAATAAACCCATGCATGCCTAAGTTTTTGGTTATTATATGTATTTTAAAGAAAGATACGTTTTAATATTTTAGTGGCAAGAAAGAAAAGAAGGGGACCAAGAAGATTTTGTTCAATTCTCCAATTATTAAATAGTTTTCCTAAAAATATCTACAGCGTCAATTTTTATTTTATTTTTTGTTTCAGTTTAACGAATCTGTCATGAAAGTATAGGACAAAACCCAAATGATATATAATTTTTGATGTCGTTACATTAAAAAGTCAAAACAGTTCTACAACGAAATGATCAAATATACGTTCGGTAATAGTCGATCTTCTTATTTCTGACCAACTAAGGGGGATAACACTCATCTAATTAAGATAACTTACCTAGTTAATTTAAGCAAAAATATTGGTTTTTAAATTGTAATCATTTTGCAAGTGTGTGTGTGTCTTTAAGTGGTTGTTGAGTCATCAACTCCTCAGATGTATTATAGCCTTTGCCTTAATTAGCCTTTGTAATGAACATCATAAAACGACAAGCCAAGCCTGCCTAACACATCTTGCTTTCCTAGTGCAACTAAGGAGTTTATTTGGTTTGGTTTTTGTTAATAGTGGTCTTTGAGCATATATATAATAAGAGAAGAGTTGGAGTAATAATTAAGTTCTTGCATCAACATGATCTTCTCTATATGACTTGACTTAATGAGATTAAATACGTAACATCTGAAAGAAAAAAAATTATGGTGATCAAATGATTTTATTATGTAGAGTGAACGATCAGAGTTCGAGTCCTTCCGGTTCTCTCACGGTTAGCCACTATGAATATTTTACATGTCAATAATAATCAGTTATTCTACAAGTCTTGAAGATTATAGTATAAGCTTTTGTCCATAATCCTCCAATTATCGAAAAGAAAAGAAAATCACTTTAAAAGATTTGGGATGATTGGTTAATGTTGGACATAATTTTGTCACGAGCCAAGCCCGTTGATTGCTTTAAAGGTTTCAACGTTGTTAAGAAAAGAAGGATAGACTTCTAGAAGGAAAAAGATCCAAGATTTAGGGAACCGACTAAATCTGGACCATTCCAGAAGATTTACTTAATATTATATGAAACGACCAAATCTGGATTTTTCTGGAATATTCGAATCGATAAACTCTAAGGAGATATACTCGAGATTCCTATTCTAAAAATGATTGGAAAGAGCGTAATGGACCTCCTATATAAGAAGATGAGAGGTGAATTCAGAAGAGAATCAAAAAATCAAGAGCAATAACAGAGAGAGGACGCTTCCTGCATACTATACTTTGAGAAATCTTAGAAGTAGTCAGCAGAAACCCCGCACCTTGCGGACTCTTGTTGTTCCCACTCTGTTATTACTAACGTTTACCCAATAATAAACAAAGCTCAAATTTTCCTTGTTTTCCGTAGTCTCTTCGAACGAACTGAATTCTTTTTCCCAAACAATTTGGCGCTAGAAGGAGGGGAATAGTACAAAGCTACGTGATATGTCAGGACAAGATGATGGAACGACCGCAACCGTTGCTGAGCANTTGCTGAGCAGCTGGAAGCCATGACCACCAAGATGGCCGAGCATACCCAGAGATTTGCGCAGTTGGAGGCAGAGAACAGAAGGTTAATGGAAGAAAACGCTTCACTGACCACGACAATCAGAGCTGTCAATGACGCCGAAGCTAGGTTTCAAACACCCATCAACCGTATGCAACC
>OVAY01002500.1:0-17331 GCA_900406395.1 Kernera saxatilis | reverse complement strand
ATGCCGATTGTCCTGGTGGATGTTCTGACAATGATGGACGTGATCATTGTTTTGATCAGAAAAGCAATGGTGGTGGTATTGAATATTGGTGGGGCTGAATATTCTGGAGATGGTAATCGTAGCGATCAAGAGAGTTATTATGATGATGAGGAGTTCATTGTCGATGGAGAATATGGCGAAGATCATTGTTCTGATCAGAAAAGCAATGGTGGGGATGAATATTCTGGAGATGGTAATCGTAGCGATCAAGAGAGTTATTATGATGATGAGGAGTTCATTGTCGATGGAGAATATGGCGAAGATCATTGTTCTGATCAGAAAAGCAATGGTGGTGGTATTTAGTAACTTAATCGTGACACAAGAGCAGAAGGAGGAGGAGAAGAAGAAGAAGAAGAAGAAGAAGAAGAAGAAGAAGAAACCGGATAGGACGACACAAAAGAGAAGAAGGATCGCAGCTAGGTAATATCATTAGATAGATTTTGTATTTAAACATAGTTGATTGATGATGCTCTTTAGTAACTTAATCGTGTACCTAATTTAAATAGATATTGCTTTGGAGGATTTTTTATTTAAGTCAATGCATCCTTTTAAACAAAAAAACTCTTCCTTGGTTTTTTTATTTATTGGAGTTATTTGTGCAGCTTCCTGATACGTTCGGTCAAATGAGAACAACGACATGCTATTAACCTTTGAGAATATTTCTTTTGTAGAAAAAAACTTTTGAAAAAAGAAGAAGATCAAGAAGGTGAAAATTGCGCAGGTGATAGCTTCTCTACGGTTTTGTGGCCGTGAATGTGATTAGGGAGAAAAGATAAAAGATGGAGAAAGAAAGTCGATGATGGTGAAATAATGATTTTAGAAATAAATATTGCAGAGTGGTTAGGAGAAGGACGCTTCATTTATTTAATATCGGAGGTGAATGATTTAGTTACGGTAAGATTTGTTCTCAATGATATTAGAGTGTAAAGCTTTGTTCTGTGATAAAGATTCAATCAATAGCAAGGATTTCTGGAAAAAGTTGTGTATCGGTTCCAATTACCAAAATCAAGCAAACCCGAACACTTAGAGGCTAAATGGTTAAATGTTGGCCATGACAAGAGCTAAAGCAAGAGCAAGGATTTGTTCCAATTATTAACCTGAAAAATATGTTGGTTCGACTCAATGATAGCTGCAATGTTATCTTAATTGAGAACCAAATAGAAATGGTTTGTTTGACTACTTATCATCCATTGTTTTTCAATTGACCTTATCTCCACTCTTAAAAGTGCACCTCAAAACAAAACAGTCAATGATGAATGGCTTAATTGAACCATATCTTCATTGGTTCTCAAGTCTCAGTTTTACACTAACATTCAATCTTCGTTTCTTTTTTTTTTTTTTTTAAACATCTTCGTTTCTTTTTTATATCGGCACAAATTACAAATATCTAACAAACATGGACACTTAGGCTTAACATGTTTAAATCTTGACTATTAGAAAAAATTTAGCAAGAGCAAGTATTCATTCCGATTAATTAATCTGGAAAAGACGTTGAATGGATTCAATGATTGATTCTGATAAAGAAATATGCTTATCTTTATATAATGACGACTGATCAATTTATCTTTGGCTGAATATGAAGTGCTGCAATAAGAACGTTATCAAATGACATTTTGTTTTAGTAGAAGAATCACCATTGAAACCGAGGACATAATTATGATGAATATAAGTACCAATTTACTATCTACTAAAAGTAATTATACGATTGGATTTTCAAGATGATAATGGTGAATTATTTGGTATGGATTCAAACAAACATATCTTTAATCCAAGAGATCTCCACGTAAAATTAAATTATCGATTTTGAACTTTTCTTACTATTCATTATCTGGTATACGTTTGGCTATCTTTAAAAAATATCCGGTATGAAGCTAAGATTTGGTTATGATGAAAATATGTTTTGGTAACTACATGCCAAATGCTAACTGATTTGTCAATAAATCGTTTTGGTTATAGTTAAACCAACTAAATTTTCCGGTTTTTTTCTTGGTTATCTCCAACTAAAGATTTATTATTTGGTATTGGTTTGATTTTTTTTTGTTTGAGAAGAAAATTGGTAGCGTCAAGAACTAGATCCACTTGGTGGTACTTCGTGCTCATCCAGCATTACGACTAGTCGAGAAAACCGGTTTAGAAAATTCAAAGTTCAATTTTTTTGTGAATTTTTCCGCTGAGCTAAAGAAATAGAAGATCCATATGTGCATGAAGAAGAGGAACAAGAGAAATTTCAACAAAAAAATTCTAAGTTCAGTTTTTACTAAACCAAACCACATTACAAGATTTGTTATTATTATTCATTTTATTTGTTTAATTGTACTATGTGTGTAAGAAAACATTATCAGATAGTAGACCAAGAGTAAGGAGAAGATTTGCAAAGAATGATAAATATGGTACAGTAGTTTATCTTCAAACATCAGATTTCAATATGAAATAAAGAACTAATATAAATCTTCAAGACTTCAACGAAGAAAGGTATAGCGGATAGCAATTTGATAATATTAGAATTACTAAATAAAAATATTTTATTATGCAGTATTCGTATAAGAAACTAAAAAAATAAAGGGATTAGTAAAACAGTTAAAAACAATATCCATCATAAATAAATAAATAAATCATAATTAGTGATAAAATCATAATACTAATTTTGAATTAAAACTAAAATTACAGAAAATACATAATAAAATCAGAACTGATAATACAATATTACAAAATGCTAAAAATTAAAAATTAAAACAAATTCTCAAGTCCACACAAAGTTTATTTTGACAAAAATCATTTATTGTTATGTGTGGCTTAATAATTTACTTTCAATTTTTTCAGGTATACAATGAGATGTTAGGAGTCCACCAAGTATAACCAGGTATTTGCTTCCCAGGATGATTTTTAGAGATTTTGATTTCTCTTTTTCGAACATTTTTTTCTCTTTTTCGAACATTTTTTTCTCTTTTTCGAACATTTGATCATGCTATGCAGTCTCTTTCTGTTGTTATGGACATTATCCTTTTTATATTTCTTGGTTGGTTGTGTGTTTCAAAACAATTATACGATGATTGTGAACCTTTATTGTGTTACTAGATTAAGATTCGCATATATGCAGGTTTTTAATAATATTTTTATTTACATATAGTTAAAAATAAGTAAGTACATGTTGCAATATATTTATATAATTATCAAGTGTCAATAGTTCTATTGGTAAAGACTCTCCGGCAAAGCCTAGAGGTCGTCGGTTCAAGTAACACTTGGGAGGGGACTATATAAAATGCTCTGATCCCTGGCCTGAGGGGATGTACGGGCCTAGGTCCAGAACCTCTTAGTGATTCAAAAAAAATATATATTTATATAATTGATTAAAACATGAATAATATGCGAGTTTTAATAATAATTGTATTTATATATAATAAAGAAAATAAGTAAATACTCATTGCTGGTAACCGGTTGAACTTGATCTATTTGCGAAGAACGCATACTAATACGACGATAAACACGATTTTGATCTAATTGATTTAGAGTTAATATGTATTGGTATTGGCTTGGCCTGATAAGATGCTTTTGGTCACCCTAGAAAGATGAAAGAAGCTATTGAAGCTGTTAAAACAATTACAATCGTTGAAATCAATGTCTTTACCAAAAGAAAGAGATGAAACAGTAAAGAGACAATGCATGAGGAAATTCTAAAAACAACAGGAGAAACAACCTTTGAAATTAGAAATCTACTATAACCTTTAGGTATTGCAAAAATGGAAGCAAAATAGGATAGGAGTTTGAATAATTGAGGGAGGAAAAAAACGCTTAACAAAGAAGAAAGAGAAAGGAGCTACGGAGAAGTAATGTATGGTTGTGAACTTGTGATGTACTGAGCGTGTGTTGTCAGGGTTGCATTGATGCCGTTTGAGTGTTTATGGCGGAGAGAGTGATTCGATTGTTTACAATCATAGCTAAATCCAACACGCACAAGAATACCGATCGGATGAAAAAAAAACTACCACAAAATGTTACGAAGGTAACAAACATAAAGAAGATAAAAATAAAGAAGGTGCATGCATAACTAATTCTGATTTTTCTATTTTGTGTATTATTTAAAACCATGATCTATTTTGTTTGACTTTTTTTGTTTTTATTTCCTTAACATTACCTACGAAAGTCTGAACAAGGTTCTGGCTTCACATTTTTGTTGGTTTTGATTGGTTTCATTGTCATATGTGGTTAATTTAAATATATTTAGGTTTAAAAGGTGACGGAGATGACAACTTTGGCGGTTAAGATGTGTATGATGAGCTTGCTTTTGATTATGGGACTGAAGAAGAAGAGGAACACGACGACAAACGTGAAGATGAAGTAGAGGAACACGAAGACAAGACAATTTTAAAAAAAAAAAGAGTATAAAGGAAATGGTCATTTTAGTTTATGATTTAGTTCATGAAATTGAATAGCTTTTCGGTATTTACTGTTCACTTGATTAAATTTTGTTTTGTGTTTATGTAGACTATGAAGTCGTGTTTTATTGATTTGTGAATTTGTAAGTTCGGAAATATTAAATAGCAATACCAATAATATGTTTTAGATGTTTTGATCGAGACAAATTCCAAAAAAATCGTGTTTTCATGAGTTTGAGTCTAATCATGTTGGGACAATTTACAATCATTATTTATAAAGTTATATTTCAAAATTTTATTAACAATTGGTTTAAACTGAATTTTTAAGCAATATCATCTTCTGATATGGTAATGACCCACCACCTTATAACGCAAATAATTTTATTTCACGATGAAATTATTCTGCAAATTCTCTCAAAGTGGTGGATTCAATGACTTCTTTATTGTACATCATCACGTAAGTAAATTCTAAAACACCAATGCCAATATATTATATGTCTTCTGTTTTGTTAGGCGTCTCCAGCTTGCACAAGCGTAGATCCGTCACCTAGTAACCCATTAATATATTAGTGCATGTAGACAAAAATCGCATGGATAATAAATTAATAACTAGTCGAATTTATAGTGTATAGCTTAGCCAAGTGTCTCGTGACTCTCGTCTAATGGCTAGGTCATAACTAGTCGAATCTATAGTGTAGCTAGCCAGGTGTCTCGTCTAATTGGTTAGGTCATAGCTAGTCGAATCTAGAGTGTAGCTAGCCAGGTGTCTCGTCTAATGGCTAGGTCTCATGACTCATAACTACTCGAATTTATAGTATAACTAGCCACGTTTCTCGTCTAATGACTCATTAGTATATTGATATTGGCATAAAAAATTTCCCCTTTGTGATGATAAGTAGGTGCACTGATCACCCTCCTTTCTTTCTGCTTCTCTCTTTGGCCTTTATTGCTTCACTACACTGTACTCATCTCCACTAGCGGATTAAACGAAGACGACGAGAAAAGCTTTTTTCGCTGACTTGCAAACTTTTCATTCGTCTTCTTTCTCCAACCTCGAGAGAGATTGGGTTTCTCCACTTGCCGTTTCCGTGTGATTTTCTATGCTTGTTTGTCTCTTATCGGTTGTTCAACGATGATCTTTGACGAGAGGAATCGAAAAAACCTCATATACCTGATCCTACAGTTCCTTCATGAAGAGGGCTACGACGAGAGCTTACACTTGTACGGTGACACTTGTTCTTATTCCCCTTCTCTCTGATTTTGGGTCTTTCTCATTTCTGCATCGGTTTCTGAAGTTTGATTGAAATTAGGGGTTATGATTTCAATGCAAAGCTTTTATTTTTTTGATGAAAATTTTCAATTCAAAGTTGCTTCGTCTCTTCTGTGTTTTGGTGTATATAGATTTGTTCGATTAGATTGACCTGGGGTCTAGTTAGAACTCGAGGCTCTGATCAATGAAGATTTGGGTTTGTTTCTGGGCATTTATGCCTCTGTAAGAAGATCTATTGTTTGATTCAAGCTTTGATTACACCTAATTTATGTGTCGTTTGTTTTTGTTATGTAGACTGGAGAAGGATTCAAGGGTTTTCTTCAATTTTAGCTACTTCTCCAATGCTATCGTCAATGGTAACTGGAAAGACGCAGAAGACTACCTTTCAGCATTCACTAGTCCAGATGCAAATACATATTCGAGGACGATGTTCTTTGAGTTGTACAAGTGGAAATTTTCTGAAGCACAAGATAGGCAAGAAACTCCCTACTCTTCTTACAATTCATTTTATGATCTCTGGTAGAAGGAATAAAAAGAACTTCAAAACCAAGGATTATAGACCTCATACTGATGTATAGAGTTGCTTGTAATTAGCTGGAAATGGTTTGGAAAATTTTGCTGACACTAGATTGGTTGTTCCTTCCTTTGAGGGCACATAAACAGAAAGCTATAAGTTATTTTTATCTCAGAAAGCTAAACAATTGTTTGTATAGTCGAAAGGAAACATTTTTCTTATAGATGATTTCTTATGTTCTGCAGAAGTGGTGGCTCTGAATCTGCGAGCATTTTCTCCAGGGATTTGAGACGGATTCCTGTTTTCAAAGATGATGGCTTCGATGATTTGGTTGAGGTGATTGCTGCCGAAGATATAAGGCAAGTGTTAATATTATATTAGCCATTAATATTTACCGCAATGCAGATCTCATTAGAGTTTTTGGTGGTGGCTTTGTTTATAGAACTTTTGAGCAAACTTGTTTCGAGGACAAAGCATTGGTGAGAGCCAAATTGTGTGTTGATCTCCGTAAACTAGCAGACAGCAACCCTTCTTTATGTGGCAAACTTGTTTTCCCTGAGTTGAAAGTATCCACACTGCTGTCGCTTATCTTACTCAGTTCTCCGGATTCTAATGAGGACATGGGAGGTTTAAAGGTAAGGTTTTACAAAAACTTTTTTATCAGCTTATTTTGAAGTATTAAAACAACTATGTTGAAATTGAAAATGTACCAAGATTTTGGTTCCTTGAGGTTCTTTTGCATTCATTAGTCTTTTGTACTGATCAGAGCGTTTCTTGCAGGAAGATCTCATTTGCTTAATCCTTCAATTTCTCCATGAAGCGAAGTACAAGAACACTTTGCATAAGTAAGCTTCTGCAGAGATATGCGATTTTTGGATATATCTTTCTTTCTTTCTTATTGTTGATAACTTTTTTTTTTTCCGAAGGTTGGAGCAAGAAACAAAAGTCTTCTTCAATATGAATTATATGGCGGAAGTGATGGCGCTCGGTGAAATCAGCAAAGCTGAAGAATACCTGGCAGCTTTTACAGATCCACACACGAATAAGTGCTCAAAGGCTATGTTTCTTGAAATTCAGAAACTTAAATGCTCAGAATCTACAGAATGGTTGGTTTAGATTTATTTATCTACACTTACATTTCTAGTGAGATATGTCAACAATATGGCATATACATATGTGCGATTAGTTTCATTATGAGAACCCGATTATTTTGGTAAAGGACTTTTCATATGATGGAACCATGAACATAAGTGCAACACATAGTAGTTATACTCAATTCACTAATCTGTTTAAGTACCTTGTAAAAAATGATTGAGCAATTCTAGACTTACGTTTCTTCAGCAAATCCTATTAATTTGACAGGCTATAGATTTCACTCTGATGAAGATTTTTTACTGCAGGGAGGCTACAACTCCATCTGGATCTCATGATAACATGTTGGCAAAGATAAAGCTACATACCTCTATTGCCATGCTAGCCATGAAGAACCCAGTACTAAAAGATAAACTCAATTTTCCTAGCATGGAAGAATCAAGACTTCTAACTCTAGTGAAGCACGCGTAAGGCTGCGAAAACGGTTGTTTTCTAGTCTTGATTTTCTTTTAGTGGTTTCTTCTAGTTTTGATTTTTGTTCACCTCATGCAGTGTGGAGTGGTGGAAACCTCATAGATTCATCGATCCTAATCCTTGGGAAAATGTTCCAGTAGTGTCCTCTTCAAAAAACAAATTCAATGAAAGATGGCCAAGGACGAAGGTTGATAACTGCAAACTAGAGGAAATCAATGATCCATGTCAGTGCAATGCACTGGTTCTTCCTGATTACTGTTCAGGAGGAAAGGTATGGATACTTTTTCCAGAATCTTTTAACATTTGACTTCTTGTCACCCCAAGGCTTTCATTCACACTTTTAGAAGATTGTGCTCTGTTACTGTCAAGAACTTTACTTTGTTCATAGTAAAATTATAGGTTAACTTAGGGGGAATATCCTCATGTTAGCAATTTGTTGTCTGACTTGAGTTCCACTTCCACCAGTGTATACATTCTCGGTAATAGCATCATGAACCATCTTCTCCGAGATATTTATTTCTCTTGAGCTGTTTGGAATGAGAGTATCACCTACACTTGTAGACTTGTAGTCCTAGAAGACCATTATTGAATGATAATACTGTTTGTTGATGCATATAGTCAAACTTGTCTTCTATATCTTCATCTATTGGAATCTCATTGCTTTTGTTGACTTTGCTAGATTGCACGCTTGACCTATTCCCCTTCTGGAGATTACATACTGGCTTTAACAGAGGACGCCACACATAGACTCTGGACGTGGTCGAGTAGCCAAAATGAATTCTGCAAGGTTTAGTCTCAGATGCCAAAATTATCCCTGCTATATGTTTCAGCGCTGATTTCATGACTACTTACACTATCTACTTGATTCTTCAAATCTTCTCCTTATTCCGAAGCCACGATTACTTCAACCTCAGAGTGGGAAAACTATGACAAACGAGATAGCCACCTCTGTTCAGAATTCAACGTCATGCTTTGCGATCAAAGGTTCCTATATTTTCTCTACTTCTGGAGGAAGTATAGCAGTTTTTGATCTGAAGAGTTTTGAGGTAATAAGCATTATAGTGTTATAAGCTTTCAAGTCCTGCCTTTGTGTCTGCATCATCAAATGGCATTGTTTGCATATAACTGCAGAAGGTAGCTGCTTTTGGAAGTCCTTCACCAAGGGCTACGTATTTTATATTTATTCCCGGTGATTTACTTGCTGTCGGGCTAGAGGATGGTTCTATCATTATCCACAGTTTATCTTCGAGAAAGGTAAAATCTTTGTTTCCTGGTAATCATCTGAAACTCTTTGCCTGATTTTGTGGGCGGCTAAAAACTAAGTTGAAACCGTAAAATGTATCAGATCAAAGAAAAACTGGTGGAAGGCCACAAACAGAGGATAACTTGCTTAGCCTTTTCCGGCTGTTTTAATGTGCTCGTCTCATCTGGAGCTGACGGAAAGGTTTGTACATACATCTTTAGATACATAAAGTTGTGCTTTCAGGATTTCTAAATTGTTTTTTGTTTTCTCCAGCTCTGTGTTTGGAGCACAAAAACTTGGGTAAAGCTAAGAAGTATTAACTCCACGGATAGATTTTGTAATCGGCGTTATGAGTCTTCCTCTTTAGGAGTACCTCGCATGCAATTTGATCCATATCAAATTGAGCTTCTCGTGGTACAAGAAAGGTGGATAAGCGTGCACGAAGCTCCACGTCTGGATTGCTTAATGCAGGTAAAAGGCAAAGACCTTCAAAATTATCTTCTTTGATAAATGTTCTTGCATCTTGTTGTTATCTGATCTCACTCAAAATACTACGCAGTGGGAGTCCGATGAATCTGATTCTTCGATAACTTCTGCCACATACTCATCCGATGGTGAGATGATCTATGTTGGCTTAAGAAGTGGGTGTATAAAAATTCTGGACTCCAAAACATTACTGAAGATATGTCGAATCGATTCGACTGCTTTTGCTCAACCTTTCCCCATCAACATTAGGTACATAAACTTTTCCCACACTTCTATTTGATTAAATAAAAAATCCAGAAATGATGTAATCAAATTGGCTACCAAATTGGGAATGGCACAGGCTCAATGTTTATCCGGCTGTTGTAACTGCTCATCCTTCACATCCGAGCCAGATTTCTGTTGGACTCAGCAACGGTAAGGTCATCGTACTTCAGCCGTTAGGAAGAGGAAGATGGGGTGAAGTAGGAGTTCCATCTGATGACAGTGGAGATGATTCTGATGGCTTAGAATCAAACCGTGGAGTTGATTATGATGGTTCAAAATCAGACAATGGAGATGATTTCGATGATTCAGAGTCAGATGACTTTTACTGGACCACATAGGTTGTGTTAATTTTTTTGTATGTCTCTAAGCTTAATGCTCTTTTTGTATGTCTTTAAGCTTACTAACTCTTTTTGTATGTTTGTCTGTGAAGCCTAATTTGTAGTTAATATCTGTCTTTTTGTGTATTATGGCTCCCAACTTACTCCGCACCCTTTTTTGTAACACTTATGACTTCGTTATTAAATGGAGAAGAAGTTTAGTGCTGGTAAAGTTATCGCATTCTCTATTTTGTTTTCAATAAAATTGGAAACTCTGCTAATTCATGGGAAAATTTAGTGTTTATTTGTTATTAATTATATTTTGTTAAGCTCATAAAGCTTGTTTTGGATTTGCTCACATAATCCAAAGACGACGATACCGACGAAGATCTCGACAATACTCCGGCAACGATACGGCGAGATGAAGAAATTCGTTGTTTTACTTGTTTTACTCTCTTTTACTCACGTTTTTTGCTTTTAAAAAAAAAAACAAACAATTATTAGCATAAGAATAAAGTTCTAAAAGCCTTCGAATAAAGTTCTATTAGCATAAATATATTAAAAGTAAAACAAAATTACAAAAATATATTTTCTTTTTTCTTCTTTCAGTTTTTTTTACTTTTCACCTACACTTTAAAAGCTAGAATTAATTTTCCACCGAGAAAAAAACAAGCTGTTATTAAACAAATAACATCTTCTTTTACCTTCCGACAAGCACACAGCTCCCGACAGTGCCGGTAAAAAAAAAAAAAAACAAAAAAAGCTTCGCATCTCCTTCTCTCTTCCAGATCAACGGTTCTAAAAACGCCACGTCATCACGGACTCTAAAACTATCTCTCTCCTCAGCCACCACCACCTTTCTCTACTCCTTCGCCAAATCTCTCACCGCCAAATTTCGTCTTCCCAGATCTTCTTCTTCCTCCTCCTTCACAAATCTAAAGATCTCAATAACAACAACAAAACTCCAAATAATCCGACACCGTTTTGGACTCCGACGTCGACGACGAAGACGAAGACGAATCTTCCTTCCGTAGATCTAGCGAAGAAACCTCTCATAAATCTCCCAACGGTAAAATTTCTAAAAATAGCTCTTAAATTCGCAAACCCTTTTCAATTTTCAAATGTATTTCCCGTTGGATTCAAATCTCGTCAAATAATTTTCGAATTCTTCTCCTGTTACCTTTTCTCAGAAAAAATAGAATCTAGATCGGTAAAAGATGGCGCCGAGTATTCGGAAAGCGATCGGTGCCGTTAAGGATCAAACAAGCATCGGGATCGCGAAAGTAGCGAGCAACATGGCTCCAGATCTGGAAGTAGCCATCGTGAAAGCGACGAGCCACGACGACGATCCCGCGAGCGAGAAATACATCCGCGAGATCTTAAACCTGACCTCTCTCTCTCGCGGCTACATCCTCGCCTGCGTAACCTCCGTTTCCCGGCGGTTGGGGAAAACGCGCGACTGGGTCGTCGCTCTCAAGGCCCTGATGCTCGTTCACAGGCTCCTCAACGAAGGAGACTTTCTTTTCCAGGAAGAGATCCTCTACTCGACGAGACGAGGTACGAGGATGCTTAACATGTCTGATTTCCGAGACGAGGCGCATTCGAGCTCGTGGGATCATTCGGCTTTCGTGAGGACTTATGCTGGTTACTTGGATCAGAGGCTTGAGCTAGCTCTCTTTGAGAGGAAGAGTGGTGTGAAGGTGAATAGTGGTGGTAGTAGTAGCCATCATAGCAATGGTGATGATCGATACGGTGGAGGAAGGGATGATTTTCGGTCTCCGCCTCCGAGATCTTATGATTATGAGAATGGTGGTGGTGGTGGTGGTGATTTCAGGGGAGATGGTAATGGTTACGGTGGAGTGCCTAAGAGATCTCGGTCTTACGGAGATATGACTGAAGTTGGAGGAGGAGGAGGAGGAGGAGGAGGGAGAGATGAGAAGAAAGCTGTGACGCCTTTAAGGGAGATGACACCGGAGAGGATCTTCGGAAAGATGGGTCATTTGCAGAGGCTGCTTGATCGGTTCTTGTCGTTGCGGCCTACTGGTTTAGCTAAGAACAGTAGGATGATATTGATTGCTTTGTACCCTGTTGTGAGGGAAAGTTTTAAGCTTTACGCTGATATCTGTGAGGTTTTGGCTGTTTTGCTGGACAAGTTTTTCGATATGGAGTATACGGATTGCGTCAAGGCCTTTGATGCGTACGCTAGTGCGGCTAAACAGATTGATGAGCTCATTGCGTTTTATAATTGGGGCAAGGAAACGGGTGTGGCGAGATCTTCCGAGTACCCGGAAGTTCAGAGGATCACAAGCAAGTTGTTGGAGACGTTGGAAGAGTTTGTGAGAGACAGGGCAAAGAGATCCAAGAGTCCCGAGAGGAAAGAAATCGAAGCGCCTCCACCACCACCAGCTCAAGAAGAGGAGCCTGTGCCTGATATGAACGAGATCAAAGCGCTTCCTCCTCCAGAGAACTACACTCCTCCACCTCCGCCTGAGCCAGAGCCTCAGCCTCAAAAACAGCAAGTCACAGATGATTTAGTTAACTTGAGGGAAGATGAAGTCACTGCTGATGACCAAGGGAACAAGTTTGCGCTCGCCCTCTTCGCCGGTCCACCAGGTAGTAACGGAAAATGGGAAGCCTTCTCCTCCGATGGAGTGACTTCTGCTTGGCAGAACCCTGCTGCAGAGCCCGGGAAAGCGGATTGGGAACTAGCATTGGTTGAAACAGCTAGCAACTTAGAGAAACAGAAAGCCGCATTGGGCGGTGGGTTCGATTCGTTGTTGCTCAACGGGATGTACGATCAAGGAATGGTCAGACAACATGTGAGCACATCGCAGTTAACAGGTGGTAGCGCGAGCAGCGTGGCTTTACCTTTACCGGGCAAAACCAACACTCAAGTATTAGCCTTACCTGCACCAGACGGAACCGTCGAGAAAGTGAACCAAGACCCATTCGCAGCTTCGCTAACCATTCCACCGCCTTCGTACGTGCAAATGGCTGAGATGGAGAAGAAGCAGTATCTGTTGAGCCAAGAGCAGCAGCTATGGCAGCAATACCAGCGTGAAGGGATGAGAGGTCAAGCCAGTTTGGCTAAGATGAACACCGGTCCAGTTCCAGCCGGTATGCCTTACGGGATGCCGCCGGTTAACGGGATGGGACCGTCGCCGACGGGGTATTACTACAACAATCCTTACTGATTCATTCTTTTTTGTTATATTGCCACCACTTCATATATGTGTAGATGACTCGTCTTCCACCTTCGATCTCGTGTGTTCTTTTTTTATTTTTATCCCTCGGATTGTCGTAAAACGATTAAAATCTCCCAAGTTGTGAACCTTTTTTTAACTCGAGTTTGATTTATAGTTTTATGTACACTTTCTTGAGAATCTTGATTCCCTTTTTGTATAACACATTTTGATATCTTCTTTTATGTTATATGTTACCAGTACTGTTTCAAACTATAAGAACACTTATGTCGGATTTTGAGTCTTGTGTTAAAGAGTTTGACTTGGAAAGTCCGTCTCTATAGGACTTGTTTTGTTTGGGTTGTGTTGTCTTTATTCACTTTTTGAAGTTTTTGAAGCGATTGGTTCATTTTGTAATTAGTAGGTGAAATATATTTGTCGCTTTCTTATTTATCTTTTAATTATTCCAGGAAATATTTATTTGCCATAAACAAATTCTTTTTATTTAATATATAGTTGAGATTGGAAAATGAAAGTACGAGATGTATATGGAAGTCTCTGTTATACGAAAAAGGTTAGGTGACCCAAATGGGTTATGTATATATTGACAGCTAGGATGGGACCCTCCATTACCACAAATATTTATTGTTTTTGGAGAATAAAAAATAAATAAAACTAAGCTGGAGTCTCTTCATGCACAACTCATGTCTGGGTATATCAATTTTGTATAACCAGGTCACCTTTCTGGATAGTATATCTTTTAGAAAAACAAATAAATTTGCACNTTTTTTTAAAAAAAAAAAAAAATTTCCCCCCCTTTGTGATAAAAAAAAAAAAAAAAAAAAAAAAAAAAAAAGTGATACAATAAAAATGCTTGACTAGTTATGGGAAGGATCTTAATTTTTGGTTGATATATCTATAGCTAGGTATGTTTATCACGAATAAAAAGTCAGGTAATAGACAATAAGATAAGGTAATAGTGTTTAGGATACCGAAAATAATTATTCAAAATGTACTTTTAAAAATAAGCTGGATAATAAGAATAAGGTACAAATAATGTCAGATAGTTAAAATCATTGTTCCGATAATCATATACATAAAGAAGAGCTTTCTTTCCAACTAAGGCCTTCACATCATCGCCACAATTAATTATTTAAAAGCAATAAACTCTATTTTATATAAACTTAATCAAATAAAAAGTTATTTAACTTAATATTTATTGTTCTAATTAAAATACATTTATATTCACTTTCAATAAATATAAAACAAATTGATTAAGAATGATAAGAAAATAAAACGTATAACAAAAATGACTATAGTCAAAAATTGTTTTAAAAATAAAAACAATGTGTACTTATTTTTTGAAATAATTCTTAAGTAGGTTTTAAAAAATGATAAATACAAATCATGAAAATAAAAGTAAAAACATAACAATGATAATTGTTGAGGGCTACAAATAATAAAACAAAAATGCTATTTAGGATAAAGAAAAACAAGTATATTGATCTTATTCAACCAATAGATAATACATTTTTCTTCTCTTTTTTATTTCATTCCAATGTAAACGTTAAGGTTGATCATTCTGCGTGAATTCTCACTTTATTACGTTGATAAGTTTTGTATTGCTGGTTTTGATTTCTTAACATCTTGAGTTTAATCTATTTGATTGACAAAAAATATACATCCTAAAACCCAGAAGAAATTTTTTTTTAAAAACACTACAGTTAAAAAACTTTCGAATTACCATATATTTATAGGTATAAGAAGGGTTTTAAAAAATTAGGAAGAGCAATTAATTAATTTAGGACTATTAGGATATCACAACAAATTGTATTCTATAAAAGACATAAGTTAATTCAATCATTACCAAATTATTTTGAGTTGGATATCCCTAAAATTTAATATGATATCAGAGCCTACATTATTGAATTAAGTAGGACGTATTACCGATTCTAAATTACAAAAAATCATCATTTTGAAATGGCATATTAGGGATCTCATAATGAAAATTAGAAAGTTATACAATAATATAACATACATAACCTTTCCAATCATTGTCAATTATTTTTGAGTTATAAATCTATGAAACTTAACAGTTATAGTTTCAAATTAAAGAAACCATTTTTAAATTTTTTTAAAAAACTTTTACCATAAATTTTTGGAAAATAAAACATTAACTACTGTTTTAAAAACCGATTTAGTTATATTAAACTATTTGTATTATATTAGTTACAAAACAAGTTATCATTTCTTTAATAACATTTTAGAATTGAAATGCCGCGCAACGCACGGATATAAATCTAGTGTGAAATAATTAAAAAGACAAAACAAGTGGACAAAAATAAGCAAAGAATAAGAAAAGAATAAGCAAAACATAAGCAAAATAAAAGCAAAACAAAAGCAAAAAAGGAAACAAATGACAAAAATAGAAACTATATGTTAAAATTTGAGATTGAAAAATTCAGATCGAGGAGAATGCATAAGATCGGAAACTCTTGATTGACCCCATTTGCTGCGAGCAACCGAATATTCCCATCTTTTCAGGTTTGCTTCTTTTTTGATCAAGCACTCTGATTTCACAATCCATTTTGGGTTAGAGTCGTCCTCACTAAGAAGATGATAAAAAAAATATATATGTTTGAGAAAAACATATGAATATGGGATATTTATCGATTCAAGCTCTACTTCAGTAGAGAATTTTGTGTTAAGCCATTTTGTTGAATTTCAAAAAATACTATGTGGATTTTAGTATATTGTCTCTGTTTTGTGGCTGTGGTGAAGGCGCGTTTGAGTCCAGGGAGGAATTATGTGAATACTCTGTTTTCGATAATTGTCGAGAATTCAGTTACTCGCCAGTACTTGTTGAGAGTTAGAAGGGGAATGACCCTTGTCAAGAATAGTATGGCATTAACTGTGTAGAGGGTCGAATCCATTCTATCACGTTAATATCCATGAACATGACAGGTACTATCTCTCTACGGTTTGCGGATCTCATATCTCTTTTTATGATTGATCTTTCGCATAACCGTCTTAGTGGGACCATTCTTTTCGAGCTCACCACGTTGGATCTGAAGATTCTGGATGTTTTCTATAATTAATCAGCTTCATGGGAAAGTGCCACAGTTTAGGATAGATGTTCTAAACATTGAAGGGAATCCGGAGATTGAGAAGAATCATGTTCCTTCACAAACAAGTAACAAGAAAAGATCAGTTGTTGTGGGACTTTCCATTGGGATTGTGCCTGTTGGTTTGCTGCTGATTGGAGGAGGATGTACTGGTTTTTATTTCATTATGAAACTGAAACAATCTAATAGGCTGTCAGAACCAAATGAAATGGTGGCACATACTCATCAATCTAGTTCAGATAATTGAAATCATTATCCAAACGGGATAATTACATGTAATTTTGTATAATATTAGAAATTTTTTTGGATAATTTTAAATAAATATTAGAAAATTTCAGATAATTTTTTGAAGTATTAAATAATCTAAGTAACTGAAAAATTTTATAAATAATTTGGGATAATTTTAGTTATCTAAACGGTTAATTCATGTATTCTAAATAATTGTCGTACCTGATCTTTACCTGTTAAAATAAATTATCTTAATCCAACCAGGTTATTTCTAATACACTTATCCAAAAGTTTCGAATAATTCGGGTCGGATATTATATAATGTATTTATATAAGAGTCAATTATTTAGATAACAAGAAATCGAAACATAATTAGCTAACTAACAAAGAGAAAACTTTTTTTCATGTGTCAGATAATGTTTTTACAATTTAACCCTTAGTATAATATCAGTTGAAAAAACTATTACAATATATTTTTCGTTGGTATAAAATAAATGATGACGGTTACGCAGAAAAATACACATATATATAGGTTAATAACGAGTTATATATTTCGATAACATGTTAAATTTTTTATTATACCATATAAACATACAAATTACCTCTAACTCTTTATTTAACGTGGTAATAAAAGTATTAAATGTTAACTTCCATATTGATGTTTCTAGATGCGTGAGGTGAAAACATTTTTTGGTATAAAGTTGATGTGTGATATTGATTTGTT